>SJYT01037396.1:387453-415375 GCA_006410635.1 Cephalophus harveyi
ATATATATATATATATATATATTAAACAAAATATATATTTTTTAATGAATACTGAAAATTCTACATTGTTTTCCATAACCAAGTGGATTTACTCCAGGATTGCAAGGTTGGCTTAACATTAGAAACTCAGTATATTTCACATTAATATGTTAAAGGAGAAAATTAATACAATGATTCAATAGCTTTAGAAAAAATGTTTGAAAAAGTTAATCTCTATTCATAATTTTTTAAAGTAGCAAATTAGGTAACTGAAGGAGATTTCTTAATTTGATAAGGAATATCTACAAAACTTACAACAGAAATAATGTTACTTAACTATTCTTCTGTTTCTTCTTTCCTGTTTACAATTTTTATTTATAATTAGCCTAGTTGATGCTATTCCTCCTCACTTTCATTTCAGAGCTCTTCTCAGAACCAGCAAAAAACAGCACTTGATGATGAAAAGATAAATCCTCTCATTTTCCCTGTTAACATATGCCTTCTTCTCATTGTCTTTGAATTGATGTGTATTTCAAATGCTGAAATCAAACAGAACATACTTGTTATATTCATTTGGATCACAGTGATATAGATTACACAGCACTTGTAAGAATTCCAGTTCCCTGAGTCTGCTGAGGTGACATTGCCATGTTTTGGAAGCATCTTCCCCAGAGTGTCAGTTTTCTTCCTATGTAGTTTAGTTGGGCTTATAGAACCTTCACACTGCTTCTCACCTATTCCTGGCCCTTAACCACTCCCTACTTACTTCATAATTAATCTCAAGAGAAGTACCCACCTCTATTTTATCTTTGCTTTGCTTTGTGGTGGTTTAGTCATTAAGTCGTGTCTGACTCTTGCAACCCCATGGATTGTAGCCTACCAGGCTCCTCTGTCCATGGGATTTCCCAGGCAAAAAAACTGGAATGGGTTACCATTTCCTTCTCCAGGGGATCTTCCCAACCCAGGGATCGAACCTGGGTCTCCTGCATTGCAGGAGGACTCTTGCATTGCAGGCAGATTCTTTACCAGCTGAGCTACAAGAGATATTCTTCCCTATGCTTTCCATCACTTGTATGTGTGTGCATACATGCCAGATCACTTCAGTCATGTATGACTCTTTAAGACCCTATGGACTGTAGCCTTCCAGCCTCCTCTGTCCATGAGATTCTCTGGGCAAGAATACTGGAGTAGGTTGCCACTTCCTTCTCCAGGGGATCTTCCTGACCCAGGGATTGAACCCACCCACGTCTCTTATGTCTCCTACATTGGCAAGTGGGTTCTTTACAACTAGCACAAACTGGGAAGTCCATTCCATCACTCGTGTTTGCCTAATTCTCTGATGCATCTACCTTACATAATACTTGCCAGTTTCCATGGTGCCCAGTCTTCCCCCAGCTTCTATCTGAAATGGTTATCAACAGAATATGCTCTTAACTATTTCCAGCTTTTCCCCCTCATGTCAATCCTATCAAACTTTTATCACACTTTTCATCAAGGTATACACCTAGGCATCTTCTCTTTCTATCTCTGTACTCACTACCATCTTCCATCCTGGAATGTATTTAAAACTGCTTCTACCTGGCCCACGGGGCCCCAGATCAAAGCCAGGTCTCAGAACGACAATTTAGGGTCACCCCTCTGTAGTAACACTGGGGCTGTGGCAATGGGCACTGGTACGTGCTTAGTTGCCCAGTTGTGTCCGACTCTTTGCTATGGACTGTAGCCCGCCAGGCTCCTCTGTCCCTGGAGTTCTCCAGGCAAGAATATTGGAGTGGGTTGCCATGTCCTCCTCCCAGGGATAGAACCTGTGTCTCCTGCATTGCAGGTGGATACTGTCTGAGCTACCGAGGAAGCCCAAGAGTGGCGGCAACACCAGTCAGAAATCCAGTAGATGGCTTGGCTCAGTCCCCAGCTGAGAAGCTGCGCCCAGGCCCTGTGAGCTTCCTAGCCCAGCAGGCCTACCCCGCAAGCTTACAACTTCTGTCCTCCTCACTGATTTGCATTTTATTCTGTTTCCAGTCAATAGAGATCCATAGAACATATCAATTTATTTGTATCTTCCCTCTTTTTATATTAATCCATCATTTCTATGTTTAGAGCAGTGTGGATTAAGTACTTATACACTCGTTTGCCAAGAAGCAATCTGACAAGCTAGTGTTCAGCATTCATTCCTTAACTGATCTATTTAAGCTTTTTTTCTATTCTCTGGATTATCTGTGTTTCTTCTGGGGGTCAGATTATTGCCCTTCTTGCCCCCTTTCTTTTATCCTCTGCTTTTTAAAAATTGAAGTAATTTACAATATTTTATTGGTTTCAGGATAGTGATTCAATATTTTTATAGACTGTATTGCATTTAAAGTTTGATCCCTGGGTCAGGAAGATCCCTTGGAGAAGGGAAGGGCTACCCACTCCAGCATTCTTGCCTGGAGAATTCCATGGACAGAGGAGCCTGGCAGGCTACAGTCTCTGGGGTTGCAAAGAGTCAGGTATGACTGAGTAACTAACACTTTCATGTATTAGGATTCTCTTGAAAATCCTATTTTAATATTATACTTAAAACACTAACATATAAAATAGATAACTAATAAGGATACTAATGGTGAAACAAACTCTTCTTAGTACTCTGTGATGACATATATAGGAAAAAAATCTAAAAGTGAGTGGATGTATGTATATGTATAACTGATTCATTTTGTTGTATAGCAGAAACTAACACAATATTGTAAATCAATACTCCAATAAATTATTTTTTAATTGCAATTAGCAATTATCAATAAGTCAATAGAATTTTAGTGCTATTGTACTCAGATCCCAGTAGATGCATTTATAGTGAGTGGAGATAGAATAGGAAAACTCAGTCATTTTTCATTTATTTTAAAAAATTAAGAGCACATGATATTTCAGAGATGATTGTTCATTAGTCATTAAGGGAATTTTACTGTCATTTATCATAACTGTAATTTGAATTATAGTCAAGTAAAGTAATGCTCAAAATTCTCCAAGCCAGGCTTCAGCAATAAGTGAACCGCGAACTTCCAGACATTCAAGCTGGTTTTAGAAAAGGCAGAGGAACCAGAGATCAAATTGCCAACATCCACTGGATCATCGAAAAAGCAAGAGAGCTCCAGAAAAACATCTATTTCTGCTTTATTGATGATGCTGAAGCTGAAACTCAAGTACTTTGGCCACCTCATGCGAAGAGCTGACTCATTGGAAAAGACTCTGATGCTGGGAGAGATTGGGGGCAGGAGGAGAAGGGGACGACCGAGGATGAGATGGCTGGATGGCATCACTGACTCGATGGACATGAGTCTGAGTGAACTCCAGGAGTTGATGATGGACAGGGAGGCCTGGCGTGCTGTGATTCATGGGGTTGCAAAGAGTCAGACACGACTGAGCAACTGAACTGAACTGAAACTGTGCTTTGATTTAGAAAATATCTATGTTCCTTTTTTTGTGTCTGTATGTGTTAGTCACTCAGTTCTGTCCAACTTTTTGTGACCCCATGGACTTTAGCCTGCCAGACTCCTCTGTCCATGGAATTCTCCAGGCACGAATACTAGAGTGGATTGCCATTCCCTTCTCCAGGGGATCTTCCTGACCCAGGGATCAAACCTGGATCTCTTGCATTTCAGGCAGATTCTTTACTGTCTGAGCCACCAAGTAAGCCCTTTTTCAGTGTGATGAAGGATAAATCAGAGCAACATTACTTAGCCAGGTATCCTTGTGTCTGTTTCTTCTTCGCAGAAGTTGGAGGAAAAGTTGTGCCAGGAGTTAGCAGTTATGGAATTCATTTAGGAGATGGGGGTGGGAGAGGATAAAGGAAGATGCCAGAAACCTCAGACAGACACAGATAATATACTCCAACATGTATGACCATGCGTATACACACACACACATGGAGTTGAGCTTCCCACTGAAAGTATTGTTATTAACTGTGGTTCGCTCTGTCAGAAGCAGATGTGTCCCCATAAAATACTATCTTAATAACAATGATCACTGTTATCTTCTGGGGATTTGTTTCTGTTTAGAATGCTGTCTTTTAAAACCTGCAGTGTAACTCTTCTGATTGTTCCTTGTCAGGCTGGCAAAGTCTAGGCTAGTCTAGATTGCTTGACATAATAACCTAACCTGCCTTTAAGTTGGTGCCTTCACCCCCTAGGTTTATTCTGGGTCTGCTACTGCTGCTGCTGCGCTCAGTTGACCAACTCTTTGTGGCCCCATGGACTGTAGCCCTCCAAGCTCCTCTGTCCATGGAATTTTCCAGGCAAGAATATTGGAATGGGTTGTCATTTCCTTCTCCAGGAGATCTTCCCAACCCTTGGATCGAATCTGCATCCCTTGCGTCTCCTACTTTGGCAGGCGGATTCTTTACCACTAGCACTACCTGGGAGGCCCTTACTCTCAAACTTGAATGTCTTTGGGAATCTTGCCTTTGGGCCCTAGATGCTTCATTTCTAACTAGCTCCCAGATAATGCAGATGTGGCCAGTCTATGGACCACAGACTTTGAGTAGTTAGGATTAGATTGCTCCACTTTAGTTCACAGCACAAGAGCTGTTTAGTTATCTTGTTCCTGGTATTCTCAGTATCTTGTAGGATTGGTATGTGAAAAGGACTGCATGAAGTCTGGCTGTGCCTAGTCATTTAATCCTCAAAACATGTTGTATTTTCCCTTACAACACTGGTGGAGAAGCTAATGTTAATCTTCAGTGAGTTCTTTGCTGACTGCTGCTAGTTTATAACTCATAATAATTCTGGGATTCTTTAGATCTCTCTTGGATTTGGTCTTTAAGTCAAATCAAGGCTTCCTCCAAAGCTCACTGCTGTTTATGAATAGGCTTCTGGGTACCTTGTCAATGTAAGGGTATATTTGACAACTAGTCATGTCTTTAAGAGGCTTCTCTGGTGGCTAGATGGTAAAGAATCAGCCTGCAGTGCAGGAGAGCTGGGTTCCATCCCTGGTTTGGGAAGATTCCTTGAAGTAGGAAATGGCAGTCCACTCCAGAATTCTTTCTTGGGGAATTCCATGGACAGAGGAGCCTGGCAGGCTACAGACCACAGGGTCGCAAGGAGTCAGAGGTGACTAAAGCACCTTAGCACGTGTGCACATGTGTCTTTAAGGGAAAGTCCTTAATTTAGCATAGCTTTGAATTAAACTCTGTCTTGATTTGTAAACTACCTATACTCTTTTACTGAATGTAATAAAGTAGAAATTATTTTACTGAAGAAATAAAATGTATATTCAAACAGTATCTTTTAGCCAAATATCCTTGTCTCTGGTTCTTCTTGGCAGGAGAAGTTGAAGGTCTCATGCCATGTACTGTAATGCTAACTCTCACATCTATGATGTTTATTATCTGTGGTGATTATAATGTTTGTCCCATGCAGTCCTCCCTTTGAGAACTTATTCTCTCTCCCTGCAGTCAAGTGACGCTGGTAGGGCTTCCTTTTGTGGCGCTCTGCCTCATATCCACAAGCATGAACATGACCAATCGCATCACTGTACTCTACAGTCTAAAATGATTTTGTCCAAAGAAGTAAGTGACCCACCTGAGCCAAGCAGAGGCCTCCTGGGAATTGTTTTGTTTGCTGCTGCTTGTGTACTGCATTGTATCTGGGCCACGCAGCTGCTCGGAGGTGAATCAGGAAGCAAGATGATACTGATTCTGTTGGGGAGAAGAAAGCCATTCAGAGACGGACAGATGAGAGATGGGCAGGCAGAGACAGAGCACGGGGCATTGGGTTAATATTTCTAAGTCATGGAGCTCTCAGAGTTGTCTTGATTCCCTTTAGCTCTTTAAATCTCTGAGCTTCTCAGATCTCACAAGCCGTTAATTTCCTATTTGTAAAGTCAGTTTGAGTTGGTGTTTGAACTATCATAAATGAAAGAAGCCTATTAAATATCTAACACACATTTCTTGAGAACAGTACACTGAAGCGGTATCTCCATGAGGCTGCTATTCCTCATGGCCACCTTGCTGTCAGTATGTGTAAACTCAAATAAGAATCAGAATGAATGAAGAATAACTGAAACCAGTCTGTGTTTGCCAGCAAGTGCATTACATTAGTAAGTGATACCAAAAGGCAGAAAAATAAAAGGTAATAATCACAGTTATTGTCACTGCAAGTTTGAATGAAGATGAATATTTTGAATACAAAGTGCGCAAAATGAACTTTAAACTAACGACATTGACTATAAAGAAATAGAAAAATAAATCTGCCTGGTTCAAAAAGTAAATGAGGTCAGGCCATTGTAAGCTTGAATATAGAAAAAGAAAAGCAGCTTAGACTAATTTTAATGGAAACAAAGGATGGTTGGTGAGTTGATCATTTGTCACAAAGAAGAAAAAGTCCTCTGGAGTTTATTTCAGTCTCAATAATGCATGCATCAGAACATGTACTAATAGTATCCAGGGACCTCAGTGAGGAAGAGGGCAAGGAGAAGCAGCAGCACATCCTTGGGGGGTAGATGTTTGAGTCACCTGGAGGGCTCTCCAGACATGCTGACTTTCCTCCCTTTTTGGAGCTTCCCATAACCTTTTCTTAAAAAAAGAAATTTATTTATTTTGCTGCACTGGGTGTCAGTTACGGCACGTGGGATCTTAGATATTAGTTGTGGCATGTAGGATCTAGTTCTCTGACCAGGGATCGAACCTGCTCCCCACCTACCCCCCCTCCCACCTCCCTGAATTGGAAGCATGGAATCTTAGCCACTGGATCACCAGGAAGTCCCTCATAGGCTTTTCTAGGGAGTATATTTTCCTATGCCAAATCCCACTCTCAGGTGAGAACTCAATAAGGGAACTATAGTTATGGATAGAAAGGTATAATGTTTCTTAGATGTGTAGAATTTTAATAAAGGTTGATAAATTCAGAGTCAATAAAAGAGCTGGTTCTTATTTAGTGAAAAAAACGGAATAATTTATAAAGAATACATAATGCAAACAAAGACAGAAGGGCTCCATTATTTACAAAAAGAGTCTACAAGTCTATGACAAAAGGATATAGCTGCCCATGAAAGAACCAAAAAACAATGGAAAGAATGTGTGTTCTCAGCATGCTGAGAACCTATGATGTACTCCATGGGGCATGTTACATCTGTCATTAAGTATCATAAAACATTACAAGTTAGACCTTCTTACATGTATTTAACAGATAAGACAGACACAGAGTATCAACTTTCTCAAAATCACACAGTTATGTAATAGAGGCTGGACTCAAATCTATTATTGTCTGTTTCCAAGCCAGTAAGTCCTCCACAGATAAGCAACAAATAGCTACTGAATGCTCATATATGTATATATGTAAAAGGACTGGGAGAGACTAATATAGATAATTTATAACACAATTCAAGTGTTTGGACCAGAAATAGATACAGTATATTTGCAATAGAAAGAAATTTACAACATAGTAAGAGTGTAAGAACATAGTAAGAACAACAGACAACATTCTTGCCATGGAATAGAATAATATACATAAACTAAAGTTTATGGCTTCTTGGATGAGTTATAGAGGGGAAATTATTGAGGAAAATGTCCTGAAACAGTAAGGGGAAAAGATCGTCAGTCTTTTCAAATCATCAGTTTAGAGTATGTTAAAAACTCTATAAAATAGTATATTTGTATGACCCTTTCCATGCCATTTGAAAGTATAATTGGTAAGATGAGAGAGGAGATTTTATGAGGAACATGTCTATAAAACAGAAAATATTTGGACTTCCATGCTGAATCCTAAGGTATAGATAAAATAAGGAATTGTATCTCTGAAATAACTTAAATTTTATTGGATATAATTTCTGCATAAAGCTTTATGACCAATCTTAATCTCATGGAACAGACTTAATAGTTAAAGACAATAAAAACTAATATTTACTGATTTTAGAGTGAGTCAGAAGACCTGTGATTCAGTCATTCACTGACTATATGACTTGAGCAAAATCATTATTATCCATATCCTCATTGGTAAAATAAGGTTTAAATACATCATTTTTTAATTTTATTTATGAGTCTAAAATGTTGGTAACCTCAATCATATAAAACTTCTTTATTAAGTTTCAAAATCTGAAATAGGTTAATTATTTCAAAGCCTTGTGTATGTTATGGTTGTTGTTGTTCAGTTGTTCAGTTGTTTCCGACTCCTTGCAACCCCAGGGACTGTAAGTATAACAGGCTTCCCTGTTCTTTACCATCTTCCAGAACTTGCTCAAACTCATGTCCATTGGGTCGATGATAACTTCCAACCATCTTGTCTTCTGTTGTCCCCTTCTTCTCCAGCCTTCAATCTTTCCCAGCATCAGGGTCTTTTCCAGCTCTTAGCATTAGGTGGCCAAAGTATTGGAGCTTCAGCCTCGGCATCAGTCCCTCCAATGAATATTTAGGATTGATTCGGTTTGACTCCTTGCAGTCCAAGGGACTCTCAAGAATCTTCTCCAACACCACAGTTTGAAAGCATCAATTCTTTGGTGATCAGACCACCTTATGGTTCAACTCTCACATTCATACATGACTACTGGAAAAACCATAGCTTTGACTAGATGGACATTTGTTGGCAAAGTAACATCTCTGCTTTTTAATACACTGTCTAGGTTTGTCATAACTTTTCTTCCAAGGAGCAAGCATCTTTTAATTTCATGGCCGTAGTCACCATATGCAGTGATTTTGGAGCCCAAGAAAATAAAGTCTCTAATTGTTTCCATTGTTTTCCCCTCTGTTTTCCATGAAGTGATGAGACTGGATGCCATGATCTTTGTTTTTTGAATGTTGAGTTTTAGGCCAGCTTTTTCACTCTCCTCTTTCACCTTCATCAAGAAGCTCTTTAGTTCTCTTTGCTTTCTGCCATAAGGGTGGTGTCATCTGCATATCTAAGATTATTGGTATTTCTCCCAGCAATCTTGATTCCAGCTTGTGAGTCATCCAGCCCAGCATTTTGCATGATGTACCCTGCATATAAGTTAAATAAGCAGAGTGACAATATACAGCCTAGGTGTACACTTTTCCCAATTTTGAACTAGTCTGTTGTTCCATGTTCAGTTTTAAGTGTCCCTTCTTGACTTGCATAGCAACAGGTCACCTGTGTGACCCTATGAACTGTAGGCCTCCAGGCTCCTCTGTCCATTGGATTCTCCAGGTAATAATACTGGAATGGGTTGCCTTACCTTCCTCCAGGGGATCTTCCCAACCCAGGGATTGAACCCGTGTCTCTTACATCTCCTGCATTGGCAGGATGGTTCTTTACTACTAATGCTGCCTGGGAAGCCCATATTAGATACTAAGTTATAACAATAAAAATGATAGACTTCTATTCCCTATCTCAATCTCAGATACTTCTATCGCATCATTAAATATTGACAATCATAATAGTCATTTTCCTCGGTGCTATACTGTTCTCACTCTTTAATTTCTCCCTAGGATATCTTACCCATGGATGTAATTTTCTATTAAGCAGAAGTCTTAAGATGGCCCCCAAGATGCCCACTCCCTGGTATTACACATGCTGTATAGTCTCACCTCTCAGCGTAGGTGGGACTGGTGAACATGATGAAGGATTTGACTCCAATGATTAAGTTATGTTAAATGGTGAAGGTGAAAGAATTATGCAAATATAATTTAGGTCCCTAATAATTTCCATTTTGGTTAATCAAAAGGGATATTAGCTTGGTCAGGCCTGACCAAATCGAACGAGCTCTTGAAAATTCAAATTGTCTAGAGGTTCGAATTGAGAGAGCTTTGAAGTGAGAGAGACGCAAGCTGTCTCATTGGTGGTGCAGAAGCAAACTGCCATGTTCTGGAGAGGGTCACACGACAGGAAAGAGTCAGGGGCCTCTCAGAGCTGAGGGCCTCAGGCCTTATGATCACAAAGAAGTAAATTCTGCCAACAACCAGTGAGTTTGGAAGAGGACCCTGAACCTCAGATTAGATTGCTGTCCTGGCTGACACTTTGACTGCAGCCTTGGGAAACCCTGAGCAGAAGACCCAGTGTATCCCTGCCTGAGCTCCTGACTCATGGAAACTGACATAATAGATGGGTGTTGTTCTAAGCTCCTAAATTGTGGTAATTTGTGATGCAGCAATAGAAAATTAATTCAACATGACTTCAATTATCACCAGATGACTCATAAATTTATATATCCAGCAAGACCTTCTCTTGCATATCCAGCTGTCTATTTGACATCTTCTTGTGCCTGTCTCGAAGGTACTTCAGTTTCAGTGTGCTCGATACAACTCTCATGTCCATTTGTCTTGAGCCAAGTTCAGTGAATAGCGTTTATCATCCCTCAAGTTAAGAAGCAAAAAACCTAGGAGTCATTTTTTATACCTTTCTCAGCTTTGTACTTTATATCCAATGCATCCAGAATTCCAATTTATTTCGCTTCCTTGAGGAAAGTACTTTAGTCTGATTCACTCAGCATCTACTCTGTTCCCATCAAATATGCCTTCCCTCTACTTGGAAAGATGACAAGCTAAAGATAACATTTATCTTTCTTTGTAGCTGGGATTTCTCATGATGCTTAGCTTCTGTGAGATAGATGAATTTATGTGAATTCTGTAAGGTGAGCAGTGGGAGGTGGTAGTCGTGGATGAGAAGTACAGACCATCTAGCAAGTGTGTACAGGAGATGACTGGTTTTTCTGGGGCAGCTATAGCAGTATTTGTACTGTCTGGTCCTTAGCATCTTGAGGGCCACAAGGTTTCCACTGGAACCATAGTCTTGTGTGCTTGGGCATTTCCCTTTGTTGCAGTGTTTCTGGAAATGCACCATTCCATCTTGGTGATTTGACCCCTTTAGAAATTTGTAAGTTGCTTAATACCTTGAGATATGTCCCTTTTTTTGCTTACAATAGATGAGGTGAATGGATATATATTTTTAAAAGGCAGCTAATCTGTCTTTTTACTCCCTCTCCACTACCACCACCATTACCACCTTCTTATTATAAGCTGCCATTATCTATGCATGAAATCTAGCAATAGCCTTTTAGCTGGTTAACCTCTGTATCCACCATGCCCTCTTATAACCCTTATAATCTGCTCTATACTCTTCAGACTGCATGATCTTTCCACATGTAATCCTCTCCCACTCAGTGGGAGGTATATTTAATACCTCCACACTGTTCTCTAGATAAAGACCAAAATCTTCACTAGCCTGTAAAGCCTGGCCCTTACAACCATCTAGCCTAATTTTGTACTTCTTTTTCCCTTAGTCACCACTGCAGCTGGAGACTTTTAGTCCCTTGGAGATACCATGCACCTCACCTGCACAAGTCTTTACATACAACTTTGCTTCCTCAAGGGGGCTTCCCTGATAGTTCAGTTGGTAAAGAACCCTCCTGCAAGGTGGGCGACCTAGGTATGATCCCTGGGTTGGGGAGATCCCTGGAGAAGGGAAAGGCTGCCCACTCCAGTATTCTGATCTGGAGAATTCCATGGACTGTATAGATCATGGAGTCACAAAGAGTTGGACACAACTGAGTCACTTTCACTTTCTTCCTCAAGGAAGGCTCTTCTTTCCCTAATTAACATCACTCTGTGATTTCCAGATCTAAGTTAAATCAGCATTGCATTTCCTCAAGGGAAGCTGTGTTGACCTCCCAACCTTAGTCAACTATTACACATGCTTTCTTGTGACTTCTTCCCCTTAGGGATTCCAGTTTGCAAAGTTGCAAGCTTGTATTTGTGTCATCATTTGATCGGGGCTTTGTTGGTGGCTTTGCGGTGGCCCTCCTGCCGTGTAGGAGAGGCAGGTTCCATCTCTGGGTATGGGAGATCCCCTGCAGAAGGGAATGGCAACTCACTCCAATATTCTTGTCTGGGAAATCCTATGGACAGAGGAGCCTGACGGGCTATAGTCCATGGGGTCACAAAAGAGTCGGACATAACTAAGCAAGTAAACAACAGCAACAACATCTAATTAGCAATTGCCTTTCCCAGTATACGGTCAGTACCATGTGAACAGGTACTTTTTGGTTTTACTTGCATCATATTCTCTCCATCTAGCACAGGGTTCAGTACACAGTATGTACTCAATAAATATTTGTTGAATAATTAATAAATGAACTATTTATAATGTTCCAGGCAATAGCACCCCACTCCAGTACTCTTGCCTGGAAAATCCTATGGACAGAGGAGCCTGGTGGGCTGCAGTCCATGGGGTCGCGAAGAGTCGGGCACAACTGAGTGACTTCACTTTCACTTTTCACTTTCTTGCATTGGAGAAGGAAATGGCAACCCACTCCAGTGTTTTTGCCTGGAGAATCCCAAGGGCGGGGGAGCCTGGTGGGCTGCCATCTCTGGGGTTGCACAGAGTCGGACACGACTGCAGTGACTTAGCAGTAGCAGCAGGTATTTTTCTAAGTGATGCATACACAGTTTATCCTTACAAAGATATTATGAGATGGGTCAGATTATCCTATCAGTTAGGATAAGCTAGGCAAATGGTGTGGTAATGGATGTGTGTGTGTTAGTTGCTAAGTTGTGTCCAACTGTTTGTGACCCCATGGACCATAGCCCATCAGGCTCCTCTGCCCATAGGATTTTCCAGGCAAGAACACTGGAGTGGATTGCCATTGCCTGCTCCAGGGGATCTTCCGGACCCACGGATTGAACCTGCGTCTCCCGTGTCTCCTGCATCACAGGCAGATTCTTTACCTACTGGGCCATCTAAAATCCAGAGATAATGTCATCCAATGCTTCATGCTTATGCTCCATGTAGAATTATGATTAGCAGGTAGAAGTCTTTATCATAGTTACTCAGTGAACCAGGTTAAATGCCTCATCTTGACACATGCTTCCACAATTACTGCATCAGGAGGAAAAATGATGCAGAACCCTGTACCTGTTTTTAAATGCTTCTGTCCAGAATTGTCACACCTGGGCAAAGCAAATCACCTGACTATGTCTGATGACAAGGGGCAGAGATATACAGATGCCTGGCAGGAAAAGAATCAGAAATAGTGGTGGTTGGATAAAATATCGGTGTACTACATTTATTATTCCCATTTTTAAATGAATAAGCAGGCATAGACAGAAACAACTGGCTTGAAAGTGAAGAAGCCAGGGTTTGAATCTGGGAAGTTTGGCTTCCTCTGCCCCAACCTAGCGTTCCATGTATTTCTCCTTTGTCCACAATGGGACCTAAACATTCATGAGCATTCTAGGAACAAATGGTTAACCATGTTTCCATCATTGCTTTTGGTCCCAAAAGAGAGTGAAGCCAGTTGCTGTTTAGCCAGAATTTCACTCCCTGAAGATAACAAAAATGAAGACTTTTTTCAGGAAGACCATGGTCAGAAGCTGATACACAAGTAGTCTTTTTCCCCCCTCTGTTCTTTTGAAAGAGCCTACTTCTATCACCCTTACATAAAAACACTGTAGATAAAGAATGATTCTGTCAAGCGTACATATCCAAATATCATCTTGAAGCAGGAACGTTAAACGAAGATGATCTTATTAAAGTTTCTTTCTGGTTGTTTTTACTTTTGGTTTGCAAAAGTCTGTTATACTTTATATTTTTCAGTCAGAAAAACATTTCCTTGGGTAATATTTCTTTGGACAATTAAATGAGTTTGAGAACAGGATGAATAATTATCTTTGAAACTCTAAGTTCATTTGGACTTTTATGAAAATAAAATTCCAAACTAGTATTTTACATAATAAAGCAAAAGTTAATGTTTTTAATTTTTTTTAACTGTGGGACAAGAGAAGTGAGTAGGAGGCTTGAGTGTCCTTTTATTAATCATGTACTGGCTTTTGAGTAATATGGAAAATAAATCGGTGAGTAATATAAAAAAATACTCATGGCTTATTAGGATTTATTTTGTTAATAACATAAAATGCTTTTTTAAAAGTACAGAATTTCATACCAAGAAATATATAAACCTTACTAACTCGTCTCAACTAATTACGGATATGTTTTGTTATATATTCAATGAACATTTGATAAACATTAGTACCTTGCTGAAATTGTCATATTACTTACTAACAATGTCTTCTGTGCTCATCAGAGTAATTTTTCTTACTTTTTATTCTTTGATAACAAACAGATATTGATTATAATTATCCCTACATGGAAATGTTTATCAAATGAAACTTGCTGCCTGTTACAGGAATGCAAACATTACAGGAGTTGAATAAAATACCTGGGACATATTTTCACTAGGAACAGACAAAATAAAGTTCAATAAGATCTGGAAATACTGAAGAAATTGTTTATATACATGTGTTGATTTGTTGCCAACATGCTTCTTTTTAAGTTCTGAATTCTTAATTTACACATGTACATTTTTAATGGTCCAAATAGTAAGATGATTATTTCTTTATTTTAAAATATTTATCCTTAGGTATATGCTAAAATAGCAAAAACTCATAAAGGACTAAAATACCTCTGTGCATGAGTTAGTCACATCCCACTCTTTGCAATCTTATGAACTGTAGACATCCAGGCTCCTCTGTCCTTGGGATTCTCTAAGCAAGAACACTGGAGTGGATTGCCACAGCCTCCTCCAGGGTATATTCTGAATCCAGGGCTCGAACTCGCCTATCTATCTCCTGCATTGGAGGTGGATTCTTTACCCACTGAGCCACATGGGAAGCCCAAAATAGCTCTGTAATAAAGGCTTATATCCCAGGCTTCAGTGTGCCTTAAAGTGGGTAACTGTGCCATTTTTCCTCTCCACGGGGAGAGAAATGCATCCAAGAGATCAGGTTGTCTTTTCTGAGTGACATTGTCAGTACTTTGGTATTCCAGAAATCCAGGTAGTAGTTGTTGTTCAGTCACTAAGTTGTGTCCAACTCTGTGACACCATGGACTGTAGCATACCAGACTTCCCTGTCCTTCACCATCTCCCAGAATTTGCCCAAACTCATGTCCATTGACTTGGTGATGCCATCCAACCATCTCATTCTCTGTTGTCCCCTTCTCCTCCTGCCCTCAATCTTTCTCAGCATCAGGATCTTTTCCAATGAGTCAGCTCTTCGCATCAGGTGGCCAAATAATTGGAGCTTCAGCTTTGCATCAGTCCTTACGATGAACATTCAGGGTTGATTTCTTTTAGGACTGACTGGTTTGATCTCCTTGCTGTCCAAGAGATTCTCAAGAGTTTTCTCTAACATCACAGTTTGAAAGCATCAATTCTTCAGTGTTCAGCCTTCTTTATGGTCCAACTCACATCTATACATGACTACTGGAAAAAACATAGCTTTGACAATATGAACCTTTGCCAACAAAGTGATGCCTTTATTTTTTAATATGCTGTCTAGATTTGTCATAGTTTTTCTTCCAAGGTGTGTCTTTTAATTTTGTGGCTGCAATCACTGTCCACAGTAATTTTGGAGCCCAAGAAAACAAATTCTGTCACTGTTTCCACTTTTCCCCCATTTATTTGCCATCATGTGATTGGAATGGACGCCATGATCTTAGTTTTCTGAATGCTGAGTTTTAAGCCAGGTTTTTCACTCTGCTCTTTCACTTTCATCAAGAGGTTCTTCAGTTTCTCTTCACTCTCTGCCATTAGAGTGGTATCATCTGCATATCTGGAGGTTGTTGATATTTCTCTTGGCAATCTTGATTGTAGCTTGTGAGTCATCGAGCCCAGCATTTCCCATGATGTACACTGCATATAAGTTAAGTAAGCAGGGTGACAATATACAGCCTTGACATACTCCTGTCCCAATTTGGAACCAGTCTGTTGTTCCATGTCCAGTTCTAAGTGTTGCTTCTTGACCTGCATACAGCTTTATCAGGAGACAGGTTTGGTGGCCTGGTATTCCCATCTCTTTAAGAATTTCCCACAGTTTGTTGGGATTCAAAGGTTTTTGCATAGTCGTTAAAGTAGAAGTAGATTTTCTTTGAAATTCCCTTGCTTTTTCTATGATCTAATGAAAGTTGGCAATTTGATATCTGGTTCCGCTGCCTTTCCTAAATCCAGTCTGTATATCTGAAAGTTCTTGGCTCATGTACTGCTGAGGCCTAGCTTGAAGGATTTTGAGCATTACTTTGCTAGCATGTGAAATGAGTGCAATTGTGCAGTAGTTTGAACTTTCTTTTGCTTTGCCTTTTGGGGGGATGGGAATGAAAACTGACCTTTTCCAGTCCTGTGACCACTGCTGAGTTTTCCAAATTTGCTGGCATATTGACTGCAGCACTATAACATCATCATCTTTAAGGATTTGAAATAGCTCAGCTGGAATTCCATCACCACCACTGGCTTTGTTCATAGTGATGCTTCCTGAGGCCTACTTGACTCACACTTCAGGATGTCTGGCTCTAGGTGAGTGACCACACCATCATGGTTATCCGTGTAGTTAAGACCTTTTTTGTATAGTTCTTCTGTGTATTCTTGCTACCTCTTCTTAATCTTTTCTGCTTCAGTTAGATTCTTGCCATTTCTGTCTTTTATTGTGCCATCTTTGCATGAATTCTTCCCTTGGTGTGTCCAGTTTTCTTAAAAAGTTCTCTAGTCTTTCTCATCCTTTTGTTTTCCTCTATTTCCATGGAGCCTGAATTTGAACATACTTACATACCTCTGTATAACATTTGGCTACTTAACTATTTGAGAAAATTGCATAAAAATCCAATAGTGTTTAATCTCATATTTTCTAATAGTAATAAAATTCCCCTCTTCTGAAATGAACTCCCCAGCAGATCCAATATACTTCTGTTTTGTTTTTTTTTTTCCCCAAAGGTGCTAGTCCTTTTATTTTAGTTTAGCTAAGGCTTTCAGCCTTTAACACTATTCACAGACCAGCATATCTCTCTCTCATCTGTCTTTCTGTCTGTCTGTCTGTTTGTCTCTCTGTTGTTATCTCCTTTCACATGACACTACAGTCTGTAAAACCCCTCTTGCAGATGAGGCTACTTCCTGTTAAGTGACCCTGGGGTCTGGCATGTAAAGACAACTGCGAACAAAGTAGTATGTCCTGCAGTAAAGATACATAAAAGGCATAAAATACCAGAACAGCGGTTGGGGGAGGGGGGTTGCATGTGTATGAGTGGGAGAAGAGGGTGGTGAGTTTCGCCATGTGCTGTTTCTCCCCAGATCTGTTTTTAAAAAGTCACTTCAGGCCCTTTGGCCAATCTGCACTTAATTACCTGTTCCTGCCTTATTTCCCAGGCAGCCAACCAGTGCAGCCAGGCTATTCCCCGTTCCCTCTGTGAGGCCCATCTCTGGGGCTCAGCTGATGCATTACAAATGCCTTGTGGACTGCATCTGATGGGATTTTCCCTGAGTGGTCAGGATGCCAACCACAGTCCTGATCGTTTTAAACGGCTTGCGATCTGAGGATGTGGAGATGCTCATTAGCGGCTGCAGGACCCTGCTATCAGGCACAGATTGAACCAAGAAGCTCAGTCAACCCGAGCATTCATAGAAACGAGCGTGTCAATAAAAGTTCCCAAGGTGAAGCCGCAGAATGAGGCACTTATGGACGATTATAAACATTTTGCCCTGCGGTGACTCTCCCCTATCAAACCTACTCCTAGCCTGATAAGCACTGCCTCTTTAGGGATCATTAATTTCCTTGAAAATTTAAACAGCTGTCACTTGTGATCCTCCTCAGGTGCTCATGTGGGAGAGATTAGACTATGTTTATAAGCCAGTCTGTTCATGAAGCGCCTGCCCACGTGGAACCCCCTTCGCAGGCCTGCAGATCACCCACAGATACTTGGGGGCCGTGGCAAATTACACAGAGGCGCTGCAGGCAGCAAGAATGGTGTGGCCTTATTAACATCAGGTGGGGAGAGGGCACCGTTTTAATGACTTTCAATAAACTAGAGCAAGCCCTCAGAGCTTCACAAGCATTTGGGCACTGACAGTTAAAAAGAATACACAGGTTTAGGTTTCCTGTAGTTACTATCAACTTCTTTCTCATAAAAGTTTGAAAACCTCTTGGTTTAACACTTTGTGATGCAGTGATTCTTCCCTGTTAGCTTCTAAGTGCAAGTTACTTCTGATGCGTCTAAACCCTGCTACATCTTCTAGTGGCCTCCACGGTGGCGCAGTGGTAAAGACTCTGCCTGCAATGCAGGAGACACAGGAGCCATGGGTTCAATCCCTGGGTTGGGAAGACCCCCTGGAGAAGGAAAAGCAACCCACTCCAGTATTCTTGCCTGGAAAATCCCATGGACAGAGGAGCCTGGCAGGCTACAGTCCATAGGATCACAGAGTCAGAAATGACTTAGAGGCTAAACCACCACCACCATAGTAGGAAATAGATACTTCATGAGGCCATGTGGCTCCAAATGTAGCATATTTAGGCTGTGTTTCTAACTCAAGATACTCATGTTTTAAATAGCATTCTCCAGTTATATAATCTTTTAATGAAATTTGGGATACCATGGTGGGCTACCGTCTATGGGGTCGCACAGAGTCGGACACGACTGAAGTGACTTAGCAGTAGCAGCATATGTCTGTATTTTCTGACAATGGGTTTTTGTGAACTAATAAAAATGTTACATTTTAATATTTTTAGCAGGCATTCAAAATTTACTGAGAAGGCTTTGTTTGGAAGAACTTTTAATGTATTGGACAGTTTGTTTTCCAGTCTGATCAACATATAAAGAAAAGATATAAGGATATTTTAAAAATAGATGACACTTTTTTAGTAATAAATTTCTATAAGAGTAGAAATATTTCCAAATAGCAGAATGCTGTCACCATTGCAGGGTTCACTTTTGAAAAATACTTACTTATACTCATTGTTGAAACATCCAACTTCAAATCCAACAGATTACATGTGTTTATATTTTTAAAAAATCTTCTTGGGAGGACAGTGCAGGCAGTCATTGTAAGCACTCTGAAAAGGGTGGTAAATTTTACATTTGAAAGATATTCTATCTTTAAGTTCAACAGTTCTTTTAAGAACTTTGCATGAGCTAACCAACAAAACTTTCAGAACCAAAGGCTTTCTTGATTATTCCTACTTCATTCAGAATATTCTAAAAATTCCATCCTTTTTATTTTATTTTTCATAGTTTATTTTATTATTTTTACTTTACAATATTGTATTCGTTTTGCCATACATCAACATGAATCCACCACGGGTGTACATGTGTTCCCAATCCTGAACCCCCCCCTCCCACCTCCCTTCCCATACCATCTCTCTGAGTCATCCCAGTGCACCAGCCCCAAGCATCCTGTATCCTGCATTGAACCATTTCTATAGAAATTGTCATGCTTTTGGCACCCTATATCTGTTTTATTTTTTGCTGGACAGTGTGTGAGATCTTAGTTCCCCGATCAGCGATTGAATCCATGCCCCCTGGATTGGAAGCACAGAATCTCAACCACTGGACTACCAGGGAAATCCTGGCATCCTACATCTTGAAAGGCACCTCTGGCTTTCACTTCTTTGCTACCACACTTGGCTTATGAAGTGTGCAGGAAGTGGTCCTTTGTACAAGGCTTTGTACAAGGCTGTAAGATTAACCTTGAAATCTTTTCTTATATTCTAGTAGAAGAAGCGGCTTTAGCAATGATTATATTATACAGTTGTATAAAGCATTGTGTTATTAAAGAATTTTTGTACTATTGAGAATCTGCCTTTTCTGTTTCCTCTTTGCTTTGATAGCTGATAAAAAGAGGTAGGTTTTTGTGTATTTCATTTAAACAAAATCTGACAAATACCATATATTTTGCAATGAGGGCCACTACTCTGTTCATCCAACTTACAGCAAGCTTCTTATACTTAACAAATGTGATCTGATGCTTGTTCGGCCAAGTCTTCAACAATGTTTTCAATGCACCTTCCAAATCTTTTTGTTGATAAAGAATGCTTTGTAGCTTGTTCAGTATATTAATTTATATAAATTGTATGTATTTTTACTAGGAAGGGAAAGTATTCCCCCAACTGTATGTTGCTTTCCTATTAACTGGGAAGAAGGGAATGGCAACCCACTCCAGTATTTTTGCCTGGAGAATCCCATGAACAGAGGAACCTGGAAGGCTACAGTCCATGGGCTTGCAAAGAGTGACTAATACCACTACTTTCACTATTAACTAAGGAACCACAGAAGTGGATCTTAAATACTTATCATTAAATTTAGTAAAATGTTATAAACTGTTGTCTTGAGAATGAAAGTGAAGTCGCTCAGTCATGTCCGATTCTCTGCGACCCCAGGGACTATAGCCTACCAGGCTCCACACAGTCCATGGGATTTTCCAGGCAAGAAAACTGGAGTGGGCTGCCACTTCCTTCTCCAAGAGATCTTCCCAACCCAGGGATCGAACAGACGCTTTACCATTGAGAATGTCTTGAGAATGGCATGGCTTTAAACATGTGTTGAAAAAAATGATTATGCCGTATTTTACATGCCTACATCATAAGCTGCTATCCTAATGTACAATGTTCCCTTAGGATAAGACTCATTGATGAAAATCGTGGCAGTTCATTGTTAAAAATAATGAAAATAAACTCATATTTCAAATACTCTTCTTGATAATTTTGAAGTCTTCAAACTGAAGTCTTTTATACAAAACTAGATGATTTTTAAAAATATATAACATGACTGATTAAAAATTTGTAATGGGAGCTAAAATATTAATTTTGCCATTTTATGGTGGTTTGCTTGGATTTAAATTACTAACATTTTTCAACCCATGGGATATTTACAGAAACTTTTTAATCTGTTTGACATTTTAGACAGTACATTCATTCAAAACCCAATAATTTTTTAGTTCGGTTAACTGGATCCACAAAAATTACAGCATAATAGAGCACACTGGAAACCAGCACATGAGACACTATATTACTGTTATGCCTGATGTGTTTTGAAATGAGTTTCTTTCTTATTTTTGGATGCCTTGCTCATTGCATGTGGCAGAAGTCTGCATACAGACTGAAAAAGGGGAATGGTGTTGATCCATGTAATAAAATGTGGTTACTTTCCTGTTGCTTAGATAAAAAATTAGTTCAGTACAGTTCAGTTGCTCAGTTGTGTCCAATTCTTTGCAACCCCATGGACTGCAGCACGCCAGGATTCCCTGTCTATCACCAACTCCCAGAGCTTGATCAAACTCAGATCCATCGAGTTGATGATGCCATCTAACCATCTCATCCTCTGTCATCCCCGTCTCCTCCTGCCATCACTCTTTCCCAGCATCAGAGTCTTTTTCAGTGAGTCCAAGTATTAGAGCTTCAGCTTCAGCATCAGTCCTTCCAATGAATATTTAGGATTCATTTCCTTTAGGATGGACTGGTTTGATCTCCTTCCAGTCCAAGGGACCCTCAAGAGTCTTCTCCAGCACCACAGTTCAAAAGCATCAATTCTTTGGCCCTCAGCATTCTTTAGAGTCCAACCCTCACATCCATACATGACTACTGGAAAAACCACAGCTTTGACTAGACAGACCTTTGTCAGCAAAGTAATGTCTCTGCTTTTTAATATGCTGTCTAGCTTGGCCAGAGCTTTTCTTCCAAGGAGCAAGTGTCTTTTAATTTCATGGCTGTAGTCAACATCTGCAGTGATTTTGGAGCCCAAGAAAATAAAGTCTGTCACTGTTTCCATTGTTTCCCCATCTATTTGCCATGAAGTGATGGGACCAGATGCCATGATCTTCATTTTTTGAATGGTGAGTTTTAAGCCAGCTTTTTCACTCTCCTTTTTCACGTTCATCAAGAGGCTCTTTAGTTTCTTTTCACTTTCTGCCATAAGGGTGGTGTCATCTGCATATCTGAGGTTATTGATATTTCTCCCGGCAATCTTAATTCTAGCTTGTGCTTCATACAGCCTGGCATTTGGCGGGGTGTACTCTGCATATAGGTTAAATAAGCAGGGTGACAATATACGGCCTTGATGTACTTCTTTCCCATTTTGGAACCAGTCTGTTGTCCCATGTCCAGTTTTAAGTGTTGCTTCTTGACCTGCACACAGATTTCTCAGGGGGCAGGTAAGTTGATCTGGTATTCCCATCTCTTTAAGAATTTTCCACAGTTTGTTGTGATCCACACAGTCAATGGCTTTGGCGTAATCAATAAAGCAGAAGTAGATGTTTTTCTGGAATTCTCCTGCTGTTTCTGTGATCCAACAGATGTTGGCAATTTGATCTCTGGTTCCTCTGCTTTTTCTAAAACCATCTTGAACATCTGGAAGTTCACGGTTCATGTACTGTTGAAGCCTGGTTTTGAGAATTTGGGGTATTAGTTTGCTAGAGTGTGAGATGAGTGCAACTGTGCGGTAGTTTGAGCATTCTTTGGCATTGCCTTTCTTTGGAATTGGAATGAAAACTGACTTTTTTCTGTCCTGTAGCCACTGCTGAGTTTTCCAAATTTGCTGGCATATTGAATGCAGCACTTTCACAGCATCATCTTTTAGGATTTGAAATAGCTCAACTGGAATTCCATCTCACTTCCACTAGCTTTATTTATAGTGATGCTTCCTCAGGCCCACTTGACATAACATTCTAGGATGTCTGGTTCTAGGTGACACACAATTGTGGTTATCTGGGTCATGAAGATCTTTTTTGTACAGTTCTTCTGTGTATTCTTGCCACTTCTTAGATAAAAGATAAAGTTATAATATGTTCCTCCACACCATAACAAATTATCTTTCATTTAGGCCACTTCAGGGGCTAGTTGTGGAGAGAAGAGAAGAGTGTCTTTGCCTTACATTCCTTTACTAAGCTCTCACTTTGGCCATCACAAGGTCTTTGTGACAGGAGAGGCAATGTCAAATTTCAGTTAGTGGTTTTCTCTCTCTGTGGATCAGTTCTCATCTATGGAGATAAAAGTATGTAATCACAAAGTAAGCCTACTGGTGATACTCTTATTGCTATATCCAAGCTGAAAAAAATATTGGAGGTTGCAAACATTTATTATTAGAGATAATGTGTAAGAAAGCAAACAAATTGCCTGAAGAAGCCTTACAAATAGCTGAGAAAAGAAAAGAAGCTAAAAACGAAGGAGAGAGGGAAAGATATACCCAACTGACTGCAGAGTGCCAGAGAATAGCAAGAAAGCCTTGCTATTGATAGCTAGTGATAAGAAAGCCTTCTTAAGTGAACAATGCAAAGAAACAGAGGAAAACAAAAGAATGGGAAAGACTAGATATCTCTTATGGGGGATACCAAGCACATATTTCATGCAAAGATGGGCACTATAAAGGACAGAAACATCAAGGACCTTACAAAAGCAGAAATTAATAAGAGGTGGCAAGAATACACAGAACTATACAAAAAAGGTTTTAATGACTCAGATAACCATGATGGTGTGGTCACTCACCTAGAGCCAGATATCTTGGAGTGTGAAGTTAAGTGGGCCTTAAGAAGCATTACTATGAACAAAGCTAGTGAAGGTGATGGAATTCCAGTTGAGCTATTTCAAATCCTAAAAGATGATGCTGTTAAAGTGTTGCAGTCAATATGTCAGCAAATTTGGAAAACTCAGCAGTAGCCACAGGACTGGAAAAGGTCAGTTTTCATTCCCATCACTCAAAAAGGCAATGCCAAAGAAGGTTCAAACTATCATACAATTGTACTCACTTCACATGCTAGCAAGGTAATGTTCAAAATCCTTCAAGCTAGGCTTCAACAGTATGTTAACCAAGAACTTTCTGATATACAAGCTGGATTTAGAAAAGGTAGAAGAACCAGAGATCAAATTGCCAACATCCGTTGGATCATAGGAAAAGCAAGAGAATTCCAGAAAAAACATCTACTTTATTGACTACGCTAAAGCCTTTGACTGTGTGGATTGCAACAAACTGGAAAATTCTTAAAGAGATGGGAATAACAGACCACTTTACCTGTCTCCTGAGACACTTGTATGGAGATCAAGAAGCAACACTTAGAACCAGACATGGAACAACAGACTGGTTTAAAATTGGGCAAGGAATAAGTCAAGACTGTATATTGTCATCCTGCTTATCTAACATCTATGCAGAGCACAACAGGCGAAATGCTGGGTTGGATGATTCACAAGCTGGAATCAGTATTGCTGAGAAATATCAACAACCTCATATATGCCGATGATACAACTCTAGTAGCAGAATGAAGTGGAACTAAAGAGCCTCTTGATGAGGGTGAAAGAGGAGAGTGAAAAAGCAGGCTTAAGACTCAACATTCAAGAAACTAGGATTGTGGCAACTAGCTCCATCACTTGATGGCCAATAGATGGGGAAAAAGTGGAAACAGTGACAGATTTTATTTTCTTGGTCTCCAGAATCACTGCAGATGGTGACTGAAGCCAAAAAATTAAGACACTTGCTCCATGGAAGAAAGGAGAACTAAATGACAGACAGACCTAGACAGCATATTAAAAAGCAGAGACTTTACTTTGCCAACAAAGGTCCATCTAGTCAAAGCTTTGTTTTTTTCAGTAGAAATGTACGGATCTGAGAGTTGACCAGAAAGAAGGCTCAACACTGAAGAACTTTTGAACTGTGGTGTTGCAGAAAACTCTTGAGAGTCCCTTGGACTGCAGGGAGATCAAGCCAGTTAATCCTAAGGGAAATCAGTACTGAATATGCATTGCAAGGACTGATGCTGAGGTCGGAGCTCCAAACCTTTGGCCACTTGATGCTAGGAGCTGGCTCATTGGAAAAGACCGTGATGCTGGGAAAGATTGAAGGCAGGAGGTACGCTTGAAGATACAGAGTGTGATATGGTTGGATGGCATCACTGACTCAATGGACATGAGTTTGAGCAAACTCCAGGAGATAGTGAAGGACAGGGAAGCCTGGCATACTGCAGTTCATGCAGTCACAAAGAATGGGACACAACTTAGTGACTGAACAACAACAACAAATATAACCGAATGCTGTATATTTTATATATGAGGGCGAAGCTCATTTCTTAAAAAAAACTTCTAAGCTGACCTCTCCTAAACAATGTAAAATATACCTAGAGAGAAAATGACATCTGTGTTCTTTCATTTTGTTTACATTAATGAGCCATGGATGGAAGAAATCCCCCTCCAGTTTCATTGAAAGACTCCCTTTTAAATAAAATACGGCTTTTGTAGAATGGTAGGAAACTTTGTTTTCTTTCTAGCTGCTTTGACAGAAAAGACCCTAGACTTAGATCCATATAAGAAATGTCTTAATTTTTAAAGAGTGACACTCCATTAGTAACCTGACAGTTTAGTGTATTCAAAGAACAGAAATGATTGCTTGGGCAGAGATCCTGTTTGCCATGATGGACGCGTTGATCAGGCAGGAAAGTACTCAGGAGGGATCCTGAGCACTGGAAACAAACAACTGGATCTGTCTTTGGAAAATGTGTGTGTACGTGCTTAGTCATGTCCGACTGTTTGTGAGCCCATGGACTGTAGCCTTCAGGCTCCTCCCATGTCCGTGGGATTCTCCAGACAAGAATATTGGAATGGGTTGCCATTTCCTCCTCCAGTATTTGGAAGCACTTCTCAGATGTTTTGTCCAGATATATTTTGTGAATCTCAGTATGATGCTTTGTGTCATTTAAAATCAGAAATTATAAGAGCCAAAAAAATAATAATATTTACACTTATTGTCAAAACTGACAAATAAGCAAAATGTACTGAATCCATCATTTATGGGAGCTATTCCTTTCTTGGAAAGTTTCTAATACTTCCTGTAAGTAGTCGTAATTCAAATTGCCAAGTCATGTGGTACTGGCAAAAATCCACATTGAATCTGTTTCATTTTTTTCCTTTCCATTTGTTTTTTGTTTGGATTCTCTTTTGATGACACTCATTGCTTCATAAAGTTTATGATCTTCTTTCTCTCATAATTGCTTTTTGTTCTCCATGCTTTTTTGTTTCTCTGAAGGACATTGTCTGAGAAGGCAATGTAGGAAGACCGTGAATAGAGCATAGGTTTTGAATATGAGTAGATTAGGATTGACCTTTGCTATGTTATACTTTGTGCTAAATCTCACTGAGAAAAAAATCATATCTATGCCTCAATTTCCTTAGTCCAAAAGAGAGTGCTATTATTTTGAAATTAGGTTTGGCTGCATGTAGCCAAGACCTCAAATAGCAGGGTCTTAAAGTGAATAGAAATGTATTTCTCATTCGCATAAAACCTGGTTTTGGGATTGCTCTGGGAAGGCATTAGGGCTCCATGAGACGTCAGACACCCAGGTTCTTGCTATCTTGTTGTTCTAGCATCCCTAGATTGTTGTCCCCATTTCCGTGGCCTGAATAACTCACTCTCACCACTACTGAATCCCAAATACAGGGAAAATTGTACAACCTTGAAGTTGTGACCACTGCTCCTATTCACATTTCATTGACGAAACTTGGTATCTGGCCACACGAGGCTGCAAAGGAGCTGGGAACTGTAGAGTTTATATCAGATGGCCATGTGAAAGTGAAAGTCGTTCAGTTGTGTCCAATTCTTTGCGACCTGTGGACCATACTGTCCATGGAATTCTCTAGGCCAGAATACTGAAGTGGGTAGCCTTTCCCTTCTCCAGGAGTTCTTCCCAACCCAGGGATTGAACCCAGGTCTTCCACAGTGCAGGCAGATTCTTCACCAGCTGAGCCACAAGGGAAGCCCTTGTGGCTCATGTGCCTGGTTAAAAACTGGGGGTTTCATTATTCTAGAAGAAGAGGTGACTATCTTTGGAGGCTTAACTAGCATTATCTGTGATAGGAAGGATTGACATATACTAGCCAGTAGGCACAGCAGTTGGACTTCCTTGGCGGCTCAGACAGTAAAGAATCTGCCTGCACTGTGGGAGACCTGGTTTAATCCCTGGATAGGGAATATCCCTGGAGAAGGGAATGGCTGCCCACTCCAGTATTCTTGCCTGGAGAATTCCCTGGACAGAGGAGCTTGGCAGGCTACTGTTGGGGTCTCAAAGAGTTGGACAGAACTGAGTGACTGAGCACGCATGCATGGTATTTAAGGGTAGACAAAATAAGATGATTGCTTTTCCTTCACTGTGATTTTTTACTTTAATCCTTACATTATCATTGCTGTATGAGTTTACTTTGAAGATGCTAACTTTTCTAAATTTAGTGCCCTTAATCTTATTCACCAATAACTCTCTTCTCCCATATATAGTCTTATCCACATCTTTAATGGGGAGACAGTTTGCCTAATTTGTGCAAGTGTGTTAAGTCGCTTCAGTTGTGTTCAACTCTTTGTGATCATATGGACCTTAGCCTGCCAGGCTCCTCTATCCAGGCAAGAATACTGGAGTGGTTGCTGTGCCCTTTTCCAGGGAATCTCCCAACCCAGGGATCAGACCTGTATCTCTTACATCTCCTGCCTTAGTAGGCGTGTTCTTTACCGTTAGTGTCACCTGAGAATGCCTAATTTGAGGTCGACCAAAAAGCATGTTTGTCTCTAAATTTCACATCCACTGACTTTGCCCTATTAGAGACAAAACTTTTCAAAATAGAATGTGAAATATTAGGTCTTTATCTACCTGAAAAGATAAATGTGTGCAAAATTTCCATGACAAGGTATGATTTTATTTCTATTTTCATATTTACTTAATTTAATAATTTACTAAATGATTTAGATGATTTTATAACCAGAAACACACAATAATTATACTTGTTAAATTTAAATATGTTAATCAGCAGTTACAACTCATTAGAATTTGTTTTATTGAGTAAGATGGTTGTCTCTTGACTGAGAACAGGTTCAAGGGATTAGGAATCAAGGAATAAATGCAGCTACTTCTGGAAGGGAATCAAGAATATACCAGATTTGGGGTTTCCCTGGTGGCTCAGTGGTGAAGAACCTGCCGGCCAATGCAGTGGAGACGGGTTCGATCCCTAGTCCAGGAAGATCCCACATGCCACAGAGCAACTAAGCCTGTGCCACAACTATTGAGCCTGTGCTCTAGAGCCTGGAACCCCAACTGCTGAGCTCACAGGCCCTGATACTGAATGCTCTGCACCAAGAGCAGCCACTGAAATGAGCAGCCCAGGCACTGTAATGAAGAGTAGCCCCTGCTCTCTGCAACTAGAGAAAAGCCCTCGCAGCAGCGAACACTCAGCACAACTAAACATAAATAAGTT
>SJYT01037396.1:419423-433124 GCA_006410635.1 Cephalophus harveyi
CATCACTGACTCGATGGATGTGAGTCTGAGTGAACTCCGAGAGATGGTGATGGACAGGGAGGCCTGGCGTGCTGCGATCACGAGGTCGCAAAGAGTCGGACACGACTGAGCGACTGAACTGAACTGATGGTGTGTTGCTATATATTAAGGTCTAATACAAAAATATTATGGAGTAGAATGAGATAGTTCACGAATTGTCAAACCAAAGAAAATAATTCAAAGAAATTCAGCATGTTAATGATATTTCTTGGGTGTGCCTATATAGTTCTTACTTTTCTTGTCATTAAAATTATTTCAGTAAGAAAGTTTGAGAAGTATCACTTTAAGTATCTAACGTTGCTCCAGAACATGAATAGTCCATATGGTATGAATACTTGCTGCTGCTGCTGCTGCTGCTGCTAAGTCGCTTCAGTCGTGTCCGACTCTGTGCGACCCCATAGACAGGAGCCCAACAGGCTCCCCCGTCCCTGGGATTCTCCAGGCAAGAACACTGGAGTGGGTTGCCATTTCCTTCTCCATTGTGTGAAAGCGAAAAGAAGTGAAGTCGCTCAGTCGCATCCGACTTCCAGCGACCCCATGGACTGCAGCCTACCAGGCTCCTCCATCCATGGGATTTTCTAGGCAAGAGTACTGGAGTGGCTTGCTATTGCCTTCTCATTTGGCCTGACTATTTGGAATCATCTGCATGAATTTGGTGGGTTGAAAATATGTTTGACAGTTGAGTCCCTCTTCTCTCTGCCTTGGCTCTGTAGACAGGGCTTGTTAAATTATTCCGTGTGTTGGTACCTGAGGCATGTGTATTTGCACATGTCACAGGGTTCTTACTCAGTAATTTATTACTTTGATTCCTTAAGTAGACACTTGTGACCTGAGTAAGAATTCCTCTAAATGGACTTAACCAGTTATACTCAGGAAGTAAACTTTCTCATATGTGGAAGTTTAGGTTTAGAAAATGTTTGCATTAGCGCTTAAGTATTTGACATGGGATACGCTGAGTCTGACACGACTGAACGACTTCACTTTCACTTTTCACTTTCATGCATTGGAGAAGGAAATGGCAACCCACTCCAGTGTTCTTGCCTGGAGAATCCCAGGGACGGGGGAGCCTGGTGGGCTGCCGTCTAAGGGGTCACACAGAGTCGGACACGACTGAAGTGACTTAGCAGTAGCAGTATGCTAAAGAACATAGTATAGAAAAGCAAGATTAAACAAACTACAGAATTCTGGGATGAATTCTCACTGAAACATTTCATTGCCTTCTTTGGTCTAATGTTTATGTCCTTGAGTGACATGGGCTCCACTTTATCATGAATATGATTTCATATTTTGTATTAATAATCTAACATTACCTTACTAGACTACTTGATTAATATTCAAATTTAATTTTACTTCTTAGTATCTAACTTGTTGAAATTCAGTCTCTTTAAGCTGAGAAATTATCTTGTCATTAAATAGTATGAGCACCCATTCTTCCTAATCATTTTAGATTGTAAAAATAGGTATAGCAAGGATGACTCTCTGATTATAAAACTGTGTGTAACAATGATGTAATTCAGCTGACTCTGTATGTTGCACGCTCTCTTATAGCGGGTTGATTTTGTTGCTAGGTCGTGTCTGACTCTTGCAGCTCCATGGACTGTAGCTCGCTAGGCTGCTCTCTCTATGAGATTTCCCAGGCAGGAATACTGGAGTGGGTTGCTATTTCCTTCTCCAGGGGATCTTCCTGACCCAGGGGTCAAACCCTGGTCTCCTACATTGGAGGCGGATTATTTACCCACTGAGTTTCCAGGGAAGCCCAATATTTCTGCAAATTTGGGATTTCCTCTCCTTCACACTTCTCTAGGGCATATATTTAGGGATATATCTAAGAATTTGGAAAGGATACAAGACATTGGGGAAAAGAACCCATGTGATCTCTGTGTCCTATTGCCATGGAGACAGCAAATGAGAGAGCTGTCCTAATTGGTCCTGGGTTATCACTCCACATGGTTTGCTGCAGAGATGTCCTTGGCTTCCTACGCATACCTTGTCTGGCTATGGGGGCTCTTTTGCCTATGGTGAAATCTTTCTGCTTCCCTCAGCCATACTGAGACATTGGCTTCTCTTCAACTGTTCTCTTCAATTGAAGGTGTCACAGAGCCTTTTCATTTCTGGGTGCTTGTCTACCTAGAGAGAGGGAGACTGATTACTGAGTGTGTAGCTATAAACAACTCTTAGAACAAGTACAGACTGTTGTTTCTCGAAGTTTTTCCTGGGAGCCAGGTAGCTTTTGTTTCCATGTTCCATAAAAATATCTCGGATCTTTTTGCCTCCCTTGGGCTTTTCTCTGAGAAGTAGGGCACAAAGTCCTCACTCTCAGATCCAGGGAGGTTTTTGTTCTCATTTGACCTCCCTTCCGTCTTCCTCCATCTCCCCTGCTGGTAAAAAGATTTTCTAATCTGGATAAAATTAGCTTTAATTTTTAAAAATCTCTTTAACAAAAGCTAGAAAAACTTCCCTTAAATCAAGGAACATGCAGCAGACAATGTGTTCAAATTAGGGAAGAGGAAAGTAAGAAATTCCAGAAGGAAAAAAGGAACATGGGTGAATATCACAGAAGTATGATCCCACCACATTTAGATCTTAAGTATCTATATGTTACCACATCTGAGCCTTCTGAAAAGAAAATTAAAAATCGTTTCTATTAAAAAAAAATTTCCTTGTAATTGAACACAGTTGACTCAGTCATCCAAGTGATAGTTTTCTAAGCAAATTGTGTCTTCTTTTTCTTCCTTATACTACTACTTTCATTTAAAACAAAAACAAGGACTTACCCAGAGGTCCAGTGGTGAAGAATCTACCTTGCATTGCAGGGATGTGAGTTCAATCCCTGGTCAGGGAACTAAGATCACACACACTACGAAGCAACTAAAAGCCCCCTGCTGCAACTACTGAGCCCTCGGGCCACCACGAGAGAATCCATGGGCCCCAATGAAAAATCCCGTGTGATGTAGCAGCATGACACAACGAAGATCCTGCATGCTGCATCTAAGACCCAACGCAGCCAAACAAACAAATTACAGAAAAACAAACTCCATCCGTGTGTGCAAGAAAGAAAATAAAGTGGAACAAAAATTCAAATCACTAGTAGTTTTTCTGTTATAAATGAACATAGAGAAAGACAAGTTGCTGGCAGGATTTGGTACAATCTGTGAATGTCCCTAAAACCTAAATGATGCTTTTTATGAGAGTTGTTTATAAACACACAGGTTTTTATAATTGGTCAGTCTCTCTCTCTCTCATCCTTCTGGAGAGCAGGTACCTAGAATATGGCCCAGAAATCTAACGTGCTCATCATTGACATCAGTGATCATTTTGGAACTTGGTCACAAAGCCAAGTTTTTTCAACAGCAATCTCATGCAGTCCCTATCAATCACAGTTGACATACAAGATGAAATCTGTTCGATATCCTTGCCTAGAGGTTAAAAAAGTGTGCTCTGTTATCAGACTGCCCATGCTCAATTATTTAGGACTGGGAAAATGGTTTCGGTAAGACATTTAACTTCTCTAAGCCTCAATTCTTTATGGACTAATGATAAGAACTACCCCAAAGGTTACTGCAAAAATTAAATGGAATATTCTATGTAATGAGTTTAGAGTAGTGACTAGCACTCAACATACTTTAGCTTATTATTACTACTATTATTCATGTGAAGTGTTTTCTATCTTGATGTCCAGAGAAATGCTGACCTGTGATTCCAGATCTGTGAAAATTCCATCTGCCTATAGTTTCTCAAATTTAAGAAAGGTTTTTGATGTCATTGGGACAATATGTGAGTAATCATTCCTGGAACCGTTGAAGGTTGAGGGCAGATCGACTGGATCCATTAATGATTAAAGTTAGAATAAGAGCTGTCACTGTTTACAGTCCACCACTTTACTAGGGATCCATGTGAACAAAGAACCTTGTTTTTGTTCATTTATCTGTTTGCTGTTCAGCATCTAAAGAATCCATCGTTGTGGGGAACCTTAGCTAATTTGAATTTTTTCCTCATCCTGACAGAACTGGATAGAATCTGTGCCCAATATCAAAAGTTATTAAAGTTGAAATGCTCAGACTAGAAGAGTAACTGTTATTAGCTTTTCTTCCATGAGAAATCAGGCTTAAGAACGATAATTTAAAGCCAAAGGGAAGACTGGCAAAGAAACACATACCCACTTCGGGACACATGGATTGAATCTGTTCCTGCATTGGTAGCCAATTAGGTAAGTGAAAACTTCTGCTTTGAGTATTTAGCTCCAAAAGCTTGATATAACAGAAGTTCAATTATAATAACTGAAATTAGAAATAGAATGACAGTCTACATTATAATTGGAAACTGAAAACAGGTGTGGTTCTCTGCTCCTCTCAAGCTTTGCAGCCTCCAGTTTTTGAGGAGACATATGTGAAGTTTGAGTATATTGTATCACTGGAAAATAGGTTATATTAATTTTTTTTTGGTAAAGATAAGCCCCAGAGTTGATCTCATACCAAGATGAACAAATACCTCATCAGTTATTGATGAACTGCTGAACTGTTGGTTAATAGTTTGGTGTAGTAGGAAGATTATCTTAAAACCAGTTCTAAATCCTTTAGCACTCACTAGTTAATTAACTGATTGATTAAGGTATGGTTGACTGTATACTATGTCCTGATGGGATGGAAAAACTAACACGGTATTGATGACGATAGTGAGCAGAGAACACAACACTGCAGTCCAGAAGAGAGGTAAGAGCTGGTGTATAGAATGGCTCCACTGGCTTCCGCAAGTGATCATTGAATCCATGGGAGTGATGAACACTGTTCACAGAGAATAAATAAGAGAAAAGGAGGAGACAGGGATGGAGCATCAACCGTAAAGGAGAAGCGAAAGAAAAGAAAGCAGCACTGAGTGGGACAAATAAATATCAGAGCAGTGGTAGAGAGCAGGCTTGGGGGCAGAGGACATTGAGACTGAGGAAGTGAGACTTCCACTTCAAGGTTGGACATTGTCCTTCCGCAAATCCCATTGACATAAAATTTAAAATTACCAAGGATAAGAAATTTATAACAGTTCTCCAACCAGGCAGAGATGTACACGAACCATTAGCCTTGATGAATTTCAGGAAAACAGAAAATACACGATGAATTAAGGATATAGCAGCAGGCGCAGAGTCAGATGTGCACACACAGAAGCTGCAATAGGCGCAGAAACCAAGCTCCTTGCTGGTGGTGCCTCCAAAGTGCTCCCAACCTGGAGATCAAAGTTCAGTTTCATGAAGGGGTAGTGCTCAGCGATCGAGGTCAATGTTTGTGCCTAAAAGGTTGTACAAGTTAGCACCTCTTCCGTAAGTACCACTTGTCAAAGACATTGGTTTGGGATTTCCCAAACATAATAAAACCCAGGTAGTGTGGACCTAGTTGTTCCCTGCTGTCTGTTCATGCATTTTGAAGGAAAACTGTCTGTGAGCTCAGAGGTCGGAGTCTACCCCACTCACTGAAGAGAGGGCAGGTGGGGAAGAGGACTGCACACCAGCAGAAGGAAGCCAGGTCAGCAAAGTGTGCCAAGTAAGCAGTCCACTTTATGAGTTTAAATGGACAAATATCGTATTAGAAGAAAAATAATCATACACACATATGCACAGTGCCAATATGAACCAAGGAATCAACTTTTTTAAAAAAACCCTGATTACTCAGGGCACAGAATATAATTTATATATATATCTTCATAGATACTAAAGAGGGGCTTCCCAGGTGGCAGTAGTGGTAATATGCTTAGTCGCTCAATCGTGTCTAACTGTTTGTGACCCCATGAACTGTATGTAGCCTGCCAAGCTCCTCTGTCCATAGGATTTTTTCAGGAAAGAATACGGAGTGCGTTGCCATTTTCTTCTCCAGGAGATCTTCCTGACCCAGGGATTGAACCCGTGTCTCCTGTGGTAAAGAACTTGCCTGCCAATGCAAGAGACATAAGAGATGCAGGGTTTGATCCCTGGGTCGGGAAGATTCCCATAGAGGAGGACATAACAGTCCACTGCAGGATTCTTGCCTGGAGAATCCCATGGACAGAGGAGCCTGGCAGGCTACAGTCCCTAGGGTCACAGAGAGTCAGACATGATTGAAGTGACTTAGCAAACACACAGATACTAAGGAACAATAAAGAAATATTGGAAATTTAAAAATACGATGTCTGAAATTAAGAAAAATTAAAAAGACGTGCTGAAATAAAAATCTGAGGAAATCTAGAAATTAGGCTAAAAAATTAGAATTGTTAGATTGTATAGAAAAAGACTTTAAAATCTTAGAGGATCTATCTAGGAGAACTACAATCCTTCAAGAAAAAGGATTTTCCCTCTTTTCAGAAAGAAGGTGTTTTAAGGAAATTATCAGAGGGATAATGGGAAAAAATATTTTTGAGATATAAACACATGCATCCTCAGCTTGAAAGGGCACACAGAATGAAGAGGACATGAATGAAGAATAAAAAACACATCTAGACACATCTAGAGATTCGGGTAAAGAGAAGATCCTCAAATCCTCCACTACTGCCTCTAATAAATGGGAACCAACTTCTCATCAGAGACATCACATACTCGAAGGCTGAGATCTGAGAAAAATGTGATGTGTTATTTAGAAGTAAAGGCTCAGTCAAACTATCAATTAAGAGTTCCAATAAAACAAGGACATTTTTATTTTATTTTTTTTACGATATTGTATTGGTAAAATCCAGCCATTCTCTTTGGAAGACTTACTTTCTGTGTATCCAGCAAAACAACAAAGGAATGGAAGAAAGAGGGAAAAAACGAGATCCATTAAACACAATACCTGATCTATTGTATCATGCATTTACTATGGCTGCATAGTAGAATATCCCTGTTTTGTAGGAAATGTACACTATAGCATTCAGAAATGAAAGAACGATGAGTCAGCAATTTATTCTCAAATGGATCAGGAAAAAAATATGTTTTGTATTGTGCCTCCAACTTTTCTGTAACCTTGTGATTATTTTGAAATTAAAAAATTAAAATGAAGAAAGGAAACTCTACAAGGTTAAAAAACAAATTTACCTTTTTTAGCATTCATTGTTTGTAGATTTTTTCGATTGTTCTGACTGGTGTGAGGCGATACCTCATTGTAGTTTTGATCTGCATTTCTCTACCAGTTAGCGGTGTTGAGTATCTTTTCATCTGCCTCTTGGCCATCTGTATGTCTTCTTTGGTGAAGTGTCTATTTAGGTCTTCATTTTTTGATTGAATTGTTTTTTGATATTGAACTCCATGAGCTATTTGTATGTTTTGGAGATAAGAGATGGGAGGGAGATCCAAGAGGGAGGGGATATGTATATATGTATATGGCTGATTCACTTCACTGTACAGTGAAAGATAACACAATATTGTAAAGCAACTATACTCCAACAAATAACAACAACAACAAAAAACACAAGTCTCCTTTCTAGCAGGAGCCCCCACCCAGAGCATGGCCTACCAAAAACTCCACCTCTATCCTCCAATCCCCAGCACTCTCTATCCCACCTTTCCAGCGTCAATCAAGAGTTGATTTACATAACAAACTATTTATTTATATGCTTCTTATTTTTTGCCTCTGCCTCACTGCTGGAATAAACTTCATGAGGAGCTCTCTTCATTGCTGCTGCTGCTGCTAAGTCGCTTCAGTTGTGTCCGACTCTGTGCAACCCCACAGACGGCAGCCCAGGCTCCCCCATCCCTGGGATTCTCCAGGCAAAAACACTGGAGTGGGTTGCCATTTCCTCCTCCACTCTCCATTGCTGTATACCCCAAACATGAAAACTGCCAGGAACACACAGTTCTTGATAAATCTTTGTTGAATGAACTAATAATCTTGTTACTACAGACATTAGTAATAAGTAAAATTTTGTTCTTATTATAAAATATTAATGCTTTCCAAATACTAAAATTGCAACTACTCAATATTACCTATTATTTGAGATTCCAATTTTTCACTTCAACTTCTACATGAAAAGAAATCTATTCCAACACCACTTGTAAGATAATTAAACCTCTAGAAGATTTTCTTAAAAGTGAGATGTCTTCTGCCAGTCAGTCCAAGGGAGGAAAACTTCAAATGCTAGATCACAATCTTAAGAGTAATGAGAAGATGTTTTGCTATGTTATTTTTTTTTTTTAGAACAGATATCAGTAAAAATAGGTAGCAGAAGATTTTATAAAAAGAAAAATAATTCCAGGATGACAGTGATGTAGGAGGTCTAAGGTGCAAATTAGAACAGAGAATAAGATGGCTCCAAAAATAATTTCCTGTAATAAAACATGATTAAGAAGCTAAGTGACTTTGGTGATAAAAAGGAAGTATAGAATCATAAAAATAAACAAACATAAGCAATGTGCCTTGCCCCCTTCCCTGTTTGTTAGTTTGTACTCCTTCCTGCTGAACAAAATTAATGGCCCCTGCCATCTCCATCTCCACTCACTATCCAGTCACTGTTTGATTTTTCAGGGAACTACATTTAAATAATTATAATACTGTAAATGCTGGTGTTTTTTTTGAGGGAGGGATTAACCTGCAGACAAAAGGGAGAAGGCAATGGCAACCCACTCCAGTATTCTTGCCTGGAACATCCCATGGACAGAGGAGCCTCGTAGGCTGCAGTCCATTGGGTCAGATATGACTGAGCGACTTCACTTTCCCTTTTCACTTTCATGCATTGGAGAAGGAAATGGCAACCCACTCCAGTGTTCTTGCCTGGAGAATCCCAGGGATGGGGAAGCCTGGTGGGCTGCCGTCTATGGGGTTGCACAGAGTCAGACACGAAGTGACTGAGCAGCAGCAGCAGCAGCAGCAGACAAAAGAGTTAGTTACTTTTAGTTCTAAGAGGAGAAGATAAATGATATAAAGTTGGATGTTAAAAGCATGAGATAATGCCTAAAATGGATGTCAAGAAATAGAAGGTTGTGTTTTATTTGAAAACACACATTAGCAAGTTTTAAAAACTTAATAAATAAAAATATGCCTTTAGAGTTTGAGAAATAAAACCTCAGTGGGAATAGGAAAGTGAGAAAGCAGGGTACTTCAGCATAACTCCTCCTTCTTCATGATAGGAGTGGCAGTTAGATATAGTTTAAATTGACAACTAAATAAATAAATATAACCATTATTGATATGACCACCAAAAGCAACACAAATTTGTGTAAGTGGCTTTCAGAAATGAAGAGTAAGATTGAAAGTGAAAGAAAGTGAAAGTGTTAGTCAATCAGCTGTGCCTGACTCTTTGCGACCCCATGGACTGCAGCCCACCAGGCTCCTCTGCCCATGGGATTTTCCAGGCAAGGATACTGGAGAGGGTAGACATTTCCTTCTCCAGGGGATCTTCCTGACCCAGGGATCGAACCCAGGTCTCCGACACTGCAGGCAGATTCTTTACTGACTGAGCTACCAGGAAGCCCAGAAAGAATGAAGGTAAAGGGTACTTAATTCTTTAGTCTCAAATCCTCTCAGTTTGGGCTTGAAATTTTAGATTATATACTAGATATGCACAGAAAAATGTCTGGTCTGATGAGCCTCATCTACGAGCTTCAGTTCCCCCATGTGGGATGGAAGGATAGTGAGGAGAGGACTTTTTAAATTCTTCAGTATAGTTTTCACTTATTTTTTTCCTGCAATGAGCATACTTTGTTACTGAGTAAAAATCATATATATATATATAATGATATGCACATATAGGGGCTTCCCTGTGGCTCACGCGGTAAAGAATCTGCCTGCAATGCAGGTGACCTGGGTTCGATCCCTGGGTCAGGAGGATCCCCTGGAGCAGGAAATGGCAACCCACTCTAGTATTCTTGCCTGGAGAATCCCACGCACAGAGGAGCCTGGTGGGCTACAGACGGTGGGGTCACGAAGAGTCGGATGCGACTGAGTGACTGACACTTTCACTTTCATGTACATATTATCATATAAGAAGGTGTAAAGGCAACAAAAGTAAATGCTGAATCTTAGAAGCACCAACAGTTCATTGAATTTGGCAACTGGGAAAAGACCCAATGGGTGCAGTTTCCACCAACAGTAGGAAGACAGTAAGGTTGCCAGGGAAACACCCTTGATGAGGAGTAAGGGGAGTAGGGACAGCAGATACAAGTGTAAACTGTTCTCAAGAAGTTGCAGTGAGCAAGGGAAGGGAGAGAGTGTGTGGAAGTTAAAAGGGCATAATTGTTTAATAATCACTTAGATTTTAAAATAGACTGTGTTGTATTAAAGACTTTCCAAGAGCATATTATATCTACATCTTTCCATTTGGGGCTAAGGAAAGTATACAACACATTCCCATGGAGGCTTAGTTTTATAATTTTAAGGTCTCTCCCACCTTCTTCTCTTTAGTTCACCTTTTCAGGTATGCCTTTTGTAGACTTTCTCTACAGAGGCTTCTAAAGCTATTGAGAAGTAATTATGTCTCTATGTTGCGCAAGATTGAGGGGTCTTTGACTATGTCTGACTATTTACTTATATATATGAAAAGTGAAGTATCAGTGACTTTTTTTCATTTCACAAAGTTAGGCTACATTACACTTCAATCCTTAGTGATTACGACAGATGTGCTAAATTAATAAACCATCTCTCTCTGTCATCCAGAAATAATTACTGAATGAAGCTTGTGTTCAGTAACTAGGTTACTCCCTGGGTGAAACCAAGGTTTCTCTTTCAAGGTGACTTTCTGAGCCAGATACCAATCTTTGTAGTCAGATTAGGTTGAAGAAAAAAAATACCTTTTTTGCCTCTATTTTCTCTTGTTCTCCTTACTCTATCTTCCTTGCTGCCTCTCAGCTTATTCATGCCCAGAATTCTGATATACTTAGCATCTTGCCCAGTGCCTCCACAATGCAACTTCTAGCAAAACCTGATTTTCAGAAGGAATCAGAGAAATTCATCCAACCTGAAGTAAAGCTCTCCTCTTTAGGCCATTGATAAACATTAAATGCAGGGCTTCCCAGGAGGCTCAGTGGTAAAGAATCCGCCTGCCACATAAGAGACACGGATTTGATCCCTGGGTTGGGACGATCCCCTAGAGAAGGAATTGGCAACCCACTCCAGTATCCTTGCCTGGGGAATCCCATGGACAGAGGAGCTATAGCCGGACAGAGGCCAGCTATAGTCCATGGGGTCCCAAAGAGTTGGACATGACTGAGCTACTAAACAACAACAAACATTAAGTGAGGGGCTTTCCAGGTGGTGGTAGTGGTAAAGAATCCACCTGTCAGTGTAGGAGACTTAAAAAGAGGTTTGATCCCTGGGTCGGGAAGATCCCCTGAGGAAGGCAAGGCAACCCTCGTCAGTATTCTTGCCTGGAGAATCCCATGGACAGACAGAGGAACCTGGAAGGCAACAATCCATAGCGTCTCAAAGAGTCTGAAGCAACTTAGCACACAAGCTTGCAAATGTTAAATGCATGAATATTATGTCAATGACTAAAAATGCTTCTTCTAGTTGGTGATTGTTAGTAACAAACTACCACAAAACTGAGTGGAGTAAAAGCTATTTTATTATCCTTGTGGATTCTGAAGATCAAGAATTCAGAAAGCCACAGAAAGGACTGCTCTTCTCTGTTCCATAAGTTTGGGATCTCAGCTAGAAGGACTCAAACAGCTGGGGGTAACTCGGATGTCAGGGCTGGAACTACTGAGAGTGGGAGGATCACTGTCAAGACGGCTTCTTCATTTGTCTGGTGTCTGGGGGTTACGCTCACCTGGGATTGCCAACGATAGTGCCCACATGTGGCTTTTCTAGCATGGCAGTGTCACTGTGATTGGACTTCTTACAAGGCAGCTCAATGCTTGTTAAGAGTGAGTGTTCCCTGAGTCCAGGGGGAAGTTGCATGCATGGTCTCTTATGAACTAGCCTTGGAACTCACATAGCATCGTGTCCAACATACTGTATTGATAAAAGCAATTTTAAGAAACCCACCATAACTTAAAGGGAGGGGACCAAGGCAATCTCTCAATGGGAGTGGTGTCAGCAAATTAGTGGCTGTGGTTAACATAGTCACAATGCTTATTGAGTTGCTTAAGATGATTTTTCTCTTTACAGAGGATAAGAAGTGAAAAAAACAAGCAATGAAGAGAAGAAATACAAGTATCTAAGAGCAGGTGGCAAAAAGATTTTTAAGAAAGGAGTCATTTTAGTAATACATACATGACTGAAGACCATTTAAAAAATCTATTTGGAATTTTAGAATGACTTTATTGAAACACTTTCAGACTACTGAACACATTGTAATATCAACTTCTAACTTTCTTTATGCATTTTCAAACATTTCTTCATTAAGTAAATAAAGTGAAAGTCGCTCAGTGGTGTCCAACTCTTTGTGACCTCATGGAATTCTCCAGGCCAGAATATGGAGTGGGTAGCCTTTCCCTTCTCTGGGGATCTTCCCAACCCAGAGGAAGGGATCAAACCCAGGTCTCCTGCATTGGAGGTGGATTCTTTACCAACTGAGCTATCAGGGAAGCCTTCATCAAGTAAATGGGGGAGGTGTGTGTGGAACTAGCATTAATTGAATTCTTTCTGTGTTAACATCCCAAGGATTGAGCCATTGCAATATACGTATGTGCTGGTCAAATCTAGCATCAACTCCAACAGAACCTGAATGAGAAAGCATGGGTGTAAGTTTGTTCGAGCATTCTAAGTCACTTCAGTCGTGTCTGACTCTTTGCAAACCTATGGACTGTAGCCTGACAAACTCCTCTGTCCAAGGGATCCTCCAGGCAAGAACACTGGAGTGCATTGCCATGCCCTCCTCCAGGGCATCTTCCCAACTCAAGGATCAAACCCTTGCCTCTTATGTCCGCTTCAGTGGCAGTCAGGGCCTTACCACTAGCACCGCCTGGGAAGCCTGGGTATAAGTTTACGTGTAATCAAATGCCTTTATGTTTCCATGTCTTTGGATTAAATTTCAGAAGTTGTAATCTAATATATACCTAACAATGCATTTATAGGTAAATAATCTTCCTGGTTGTATAGCATGTACCTGCTGATTCATTTGGTATAATATATGGTAACTTTTTTTACTGTAAAGTTTATATTGTGACAGTTGAGCTCCTCAGAATATTAGTATTATCAGATATTATCTTGTAAAAATGAATATTTTTCAATGAGGGGAAACTAGGGGCTACAAAGTTTCAGATTCCTAATATAAAAATTATATTTCCTATATTAATTTTAGGTCATACCTGAATGGTCTAGCGGTTTTCCCTACTTTCTTCAATTTGAGTCTGAATTTGGTAATGAGGAGTTCATGATCTGAGCCACAGTCAGCTCCTGGTCTTGTTTTTGTTGACTGTATAGAGCTTCTCCATCTTTGGCTGCATAGAATATAATCAATCTGATTTCGGTGTTGACCATCTGGTGATATCCACGTGTAGAGTCTTCTCTTGTGTTGTTGGAAGAGGGTGTTTGCTATGACCAGTGCATTTTCTTGGCAAAACTCTATTAGTCTTTGCCCTGCTTCATTCCGCATTCCAAGGCCAAATTTGCCTGTTACTCCAGGTGTTTCTTGACTTCCTACTTTAACATTCCAGTCCCCTATAATGAAAAGGACATCTTTTTTGGGTGTTAGTTCTAACAGATCGTGTAGGTCTTCATAAAACCGTTCCACTTCAGCTTCTTCAGCATTACTGGTTGGGGCATAGACTTGGATAACTGTGATATTGAATGGTTT
>SJYT01037396.1:434930-475396 GCA_006410635.1 Cephalophus harveyi
TGGTCATGTATGGATGTGAGAGTTGGACTGTGAAGAAGGCTGAGCGCCGAAGAATTGATGCTTTTGAACTGTGGTGTTGGAGAAGACTCTTGAGAGTCCCTTGGACTGCAAGGAGATCCAACCAGTACATTCTGAAGGAGATCAACCCTGGGATTTCTCTGGAAGGAATGATGCTAAAGCTGAAACTCCAGTACTTTGGCCACCTCATGCAAAGAATTGACTCATTGGAAAAGATTCTGATGCTGGGAGGGATTGGGGGCAGGAGGAGAAGGGGACGACCGAGGATGAGATGGCTGGATGGCATCATGGACTCGATGGACGTGAGTCTGAGTGAACTCCGAGAGATGGTAATGAACAGGGAGGCCTGGCGTGCTGCGATTCATGGGGTCTCAGAGTCGGACACGACTGAGCAACTGAACTGAACTGATATTAATTTTAATAATATAACTTTTCTACCTGTAATTGTAATTGTTATGACAATTCAGAAAGAAATTACAGTATGATGACAAAAATATAAACACTACTGAGCATATCTCTAAGACTACATAAGACCAGACCAAATGTGAGCTTCTTAGTCTATAATTACAATAGCCTAATTTTATAATAAGTAGAATATTATTTTGCAATGGAATGGTTTTAAAAATCAGAAAATAACAATAAGCTGAAGAATTAGTCACAAGAATTTAATTACTACTGAAAAATAAGAAATCACTAAGAATCACCTGTGTGATCTCACTGACTAGTCCAAAGAATATGCTTTTATCAGTTTTGATACTTTAATATATCTGATCCTGGGGCCACCAAACTGGACTCAGAGGGATAATCTAAAACACCAGTTCTTCCAATTGATAATTTCAGCTGCTCTGAGAAAACTGGTAATGCGTCTGTTGTTCAATATGCAAGTTAAGTGATGAAGAGTAGCTTCTTCAGTTTTCACTCTGTGTGCTTAGTCAGCTGTGTCCTACTCTTTGCGACCCCATGAACCGTAGCCTGCCAGGCTCCTCTGTCCATGGGATTCTCCAGGCAAGAAAACTGCAGTGGGTTGCCATTCCCTTCTCCAGGGCATCTTCCCAACCCAGGGATTGAACCCAGGTTCGATCTGCAGGCAGATTCTTTACCGTCTGAGCCAAACTTTAGTTCTACAAGATACTCTGTGACAGAAAACTCTACTGGCAAATGATGTTTGTATACTTTCTAGACTTTATTTTGATTCTGGTGTATCTCAATTTGACATATTGCACTAAATGATATATTTCCTAATAAAATACCTTTAGTTCAGTTTAGTTGCTCAGTCGTGTCCGACTCTTTGTGACCCCATGGACCACAGCACACCAGGCCTCCCTGTCCATCACCAACTCCCGGAGTCCACTCAAACCCAGTCCATTGAGTCAGTGATGCCATCCAACCATCTCATCCTTTGTCATCCCCTTCTCCTCCTGCCCCCAATCCCTCCCAGCATCAGACTCTTTTCCAATGAGTCAGCTCTTCACATCAGGTGGCCAAAGTATTGGAGTTTCAGCTTTAACATCAGTCCTTCCAGTGAACACCCAGGACTGATCTCCTTTAGGATGGACTGGTTGGATCTCCTTGCAGTCCAAGGGACTCTCAAGAGTCTTCTCCAACACCACAGTTCAAAAGCATCAATTCTTCGGTGCTCAGCTTTCTTTATAGTCCAAATCTCACATCCATACATGACTACTGGAAAAACCATAGCCTTGACTAGATGGACTTTTGTTGGCAAAGCAATGTCTCTGCTTTTTAAGGTGCTGTCTAGGTTGGTCATAACTTTCCTTCCAAGGAGTAAGCGTCTTTTAATTTCATGGCTGCAATCACCATCTGCAGTGAGTTGGAGCCCAGAAGAATAAAGTCTGACACTGTTCCACTGTTCCCCCATCTATTTGCCATGAAGTGATGGGACTGGATAAAATACCTTTAAGAAACTCCCAAACTGTCTCCTTTCTCTGTCTGCTCTATAAACAGTCAAGGGGCGTCACTATCTTTTCTCACCTGAACACTGAAAGTACCTCCTACTTTGTCTTCAAGCCTCCTCTCCTGTCCTACTTAGCAGCCTGGGTCATTTTTTAAACATTTAAACCAGACCAAGGACTTCCCAGGGGATCCATTGGCTAAGACTCAGTGTTCCCAGTGCAGGGGGCCCTGGTTCAATCCCTGGTCAGAAAACTAGATCCCACAGGCTGCAACTAATAGTTTGCATGTTGCTACTAATGATCCCGTATGCCACAACTAAGATCTGTCACAGCAAATACATAAAGAAACATTTTTAAACAAATTTAAACCACTTCCTACTACTCTCTTGTTAAAATCCCAGCAGTGCTTTCTATTGGGCTTCCCTGGTGGCTCCATTGTAAAGAATCCGCCTGCCCATCCAGGAGACCCATGTTCGATCCCTGGGTTGGGAAGAGCCGCTGGGGAAGGAAATGGCAACCAATTTCAGTATTCTTATCTGGGAAAGCCCATGGACAGAGTGGCAGCGGCCTCCAGTCCATGAGGCCGCAAAAGAGTCAGATACAACTTAGTAGCTGAACAACAATGCTTTACGTTCCTTTTAGAATAAAAGCCAAATGCCTTTTTCTGGCTTATAAAACCCTATGTGATCTTTCCTCAACCCCACCCTACCACTCATCTTCTATTCTTGGATATTCCAGTCCCACTCTGTACTTCTTAAAAGTGTGATCTTTGCTCACCATAGGACCTGTGCCCTCTTTCCTCACTACATGAATTAATTCCTCCCAATCTTTACACTGCTCATTCCTTCTTATACTTTAGATTTGGCCCTTCTTCAGAGAGGCTTTCTCTAACCACCTCATTTGAAATAGTCTTCTGGTCACTCTATTTTAATTCTTTTCCTAGCTTTACCTCTAATATTCTTCTCATTTATATCTACCTACCTACCTACCTTCCATCTTCATTTATTATTTCTCCCACTGCCATGGGTGATTCAGTAGAACAGAGACCTTGCGTTTCCTGTTCTGTTTTCTCCTGTACCTGAACTGTGTGCTTGACATAATTAGCAATTTAATAGATACTACTGAATGAATCAAATGGTTAGACCCTCCATCCCTGTGTTTCTATCTTTATTCTTGGATACAAGAGTAGTCTGATACAAAGAGGAGAGGCTAGGAAAAATGCAATGGGGAAGAAAGCCAAAGATGCCATGACTATGTTTTAATCTAAGGAAGTTCTATGGTGGAGGATGAGGGGTGGGGAGGCAAAAGAGGGAGGGGATGTATGTATACTTATATCCAATTCATGTTGATAAACAGCAGAAACTAACACGACATTGCAAAGCAATTATTCTCCAGTTAAAAAAAAGAAAGTTCTATTGGTTAGAATTTAACTTGAAGATAGTTATACTACCAAAACAAAAAGAAACTATTGAAAGGAAGTTTTATTTTAAACAAGTAAGTGTCTTACCAGCAGCGGCAATATCTTGCAACTGTTAATCTGATGAAGCTTGACTTTCTGAGTGATTGCAGATGGGCTGTGTTGTTTGCTTATGCTTTGATAATTGATCATTGTGTTATCTGAGGTTTACAAGACACAGCCTTTTTCATTTTTTCCCCACCATGCACTATTACACAGTACATGACAAGTTTTACTTATAGATTATAAATACCTGAGAATCAAATAGCATGTATTTTAGTGACAATACATCTGTGTTATACTTCATACACTGCTAAATGTTCTCACACTCATTACTGAATTTGTTCTTCTAAACTGTCTTACTTGTGAAATGTGTTTCTGTCATATATTGTCTATATTCCTTTGTTGGAAATGCTCTTACTAAAAATATAAATTTCCAGAAATATTATGCTTGTATTTCTTCTAAACTCAATATTAAAATTTTCCACATTTGTGGAATTAACTCTTGGGTTTTCTAATGTGTTTTATCCTTCTGATTTTTCTTTTGCCAATGCTTTTTGATAAGTGCATGGAAACATTTCCATGTCTTGTATAGAGATCTGTAGGTCCTAGTCTTTCTTGTTTCATCTAATTCTCCCTCTTTTGTTTACCAAATCTCCATGAAAACCTTTTTGTAGCTTTTGCACTCTTATGTCTGACATTCGAAACTTCTATCTTCAAAGCCTCTTGCAGTAGCAGTGATCAGACAGTCTCTGACCTGTTTTAAAAGTTTCTTGCAAGATTTTAAGTATTTTTATATTGTTCACCCTTTAATTCTATCAGTTTTACTTTATAAATATTAATCTTTTTGTATATATCTTGACAGAATGCAATCCTGCCTTTTAGGTCTTCTTAATTTAGTTTGTCTTTTCTTCAACAGGTCTTCTTAGGTATTGCTGTTTCTTATAGTCAAATGTTTTGTCTTACTGGAAAACTCTCTCCTCATCTGATTTTTAACAGAACAGGAAAATTCTATTTCTGCCATCTCTCTCTTTGCCCCTTCATCTCTCCACTGCATTGCTTCTTCCTCCCTTGAAAAGTTTATTCTTCAGAACGTTACACCATGTCTTAGTCAATTTGAGCTGCTATAACAAAGTATTATAGACTGTGTGGCTTATAAACAACAGAAATTTATTTCTTACAGCTCTGGAAGCTGGGAGGTCCAAGTGCAAGGCACCAGAAGATTCAGTGTCTGGTGAGGGCTTGCTTCCTGGTTCATAGATGTCCTGGTCTTCTCTTTGCGTCCTCATATGGTGGGAGTGGCAAGGTCACTCTCTGGAGTCTCTTTTGCTGGTGGTTTAGTCAAGTTCTGTCCAACTCTTGCAACCCCGTAGACTGTTGCATGCCAGGCTCCTCTGTCCATGGGATTTCCCAGGCAAGAATACTGAAGTGGATTGCCATTTTCTTCTCCAGGGCATCTTCCCAACCCAGGGATTGAACCCACATTTCCTGCATTGCAGGTAGATTTTTGCCACTGAACCACCGGGAAAGACCTGAGTCTCTTTTATGAGGGCATTAAAGCCATTCACTGGGCTTCTCTGGTGGCTCAGCAGTAAAGAACCCACATGCCAATGCAGGAGGCGTGAGTTTGATCCCAGGGTTGGGAAGATCCCCTAGAGAAGGAAATGGCCACTCATTCCAGTAATCTTGCCCAGGAAATCCCATGCACAGAGTAGCCTAGTAGGCTACACTCCATGGGGTCACAAGAGAGTCAGACAGGACTTAGCCACTAAACAATAACAAAACTGCCATTCACTGGGACTCTACCCTCATGATCTAATCACCCCCAAAGACCCCTACCGCCAAATACCATTACACTGAGGATTACATTTCAACATCTGCGTTTTGGGGGNTAGTAGGCTACATTCCATGGGGTCACAAGAGAGTCAGACAGGACTTAGCCACTAAACAATAACAAAACTGCCATTCACTGGGACTCTACCCTCATGATCTAATCACCCCCAAAGACCCCTACCGCCAAATACCATTACACTGAGGATTACATTTCAACATCTGCGTTTTGGGGGATGCAAACACTTAGTCTGGAGCATAGAGTAAAGGAGCTTAAAATTGTTACAGGGTAACACTTCTCTCTGGTAAAGTGAAGTAAAGATGGGTTGCTTAGTAAGTTTGTCATTAATTCCTGGAATGGGCCATTAAAATGTACACCTATTTAATTGATGGTTGTCATACAGAGATAGAATGCAAAAAATTGTTTAATCAGTCGTAACCATTTCCCAACAGTCTTTCCTACTGTTTGCTGAACTAACTCTTGTGTCACCATCTACACTTTCTCTGCGGAGCCTTTCCTGACACTTAAAGCCTGAGTGTTTCCACACCGCGCCACCCCCCCGCCCAACTCATCATGGCCTTGATCACATATCATCTGTTTTCTTTTTTTCTACCTTTGTTGATAGGCACCCAGGAATGTAGGGAAAATACCTTGTTTGCAGCTATAGTCCTAGTTTTAACAAAATACTTGCACATACTTTGCATTTAATAAATATGATTAGATTAAGTTCTTTGCTTATATATGCCTCTCAAGGACATCTGTCAGCCTAGTCCCTCTTTTAGTCTTGACAGACTTTTGAGCAAGACTCATGAAAGAATCTTATAATCATGCTCCAAAACCTTTAACCTTATGATTATGCTCAAGAGCCTTCAGTTTCTAATATCTTCTTTCTTTTCATTTATAAAATGTATTGGTTATTTATATTTTTCACCATAATTGACTGTTAAAGCTCTAGAGAACTTAGAGAAAAATTGACCTACAAATCCCCTTTCCTTATTTTAAAGTTGAGGACCCTCAGGCCCAGAGATATTTGTGTATGTATTAACTAGTTAATTGACTGCTTCAACACAAGAAGCTTTTCTGTCTCTCATCCCCCCACTGCTGTCGGTCACTCAAAACAAGAGCCAGTGGCTTGTGCGTGTGTGCTAAATCGCTTCTGTTATGTCCAACTGTTTGCAACCCTGTGGATTTTAGCCTTCCAGGCTCCTCTGTCCAAGGGGTTTTCTAGGCAAAACTACTGGAGTAGGTTGCCATGCCCTTCTGCCGGGGTTCTTCCCCACCTAGGGGTTGAACTCACATCTCTTACATCTCCTGCATTGGCAGGCAGGTTCTTTCCCACTAGTGCCACCTGGGAAGCCCAGGCTGAGTCAGGCAATACTTACAAGTTACAAAAAATATTAACATTATCAGAGGCAAGACTGTTTCTCTTCCTCAACGATCTGATATGTTCCTCTAGATGACTGACTTTTTGGGATTTCTGCCTCGACCTTGGTCTCCTGCATTCCCTTTTCACCTCTTACAAGAGAGACCGAGGTTTCCCTCGTGGGCAGAGAATCTTACCTAGATGATGGATAAGACCCAGTAGCTGAACAGTGGACCCCCACTGGGATTATTCAGGGTAGCGCTATCCTTTGAAAGGAAATGAGATCATTGATAATGTAAGCAATGTTTGTGGCAGATTCATCACTAACAGTGCCCACATTTTTGGCCTCCCGTCTCAGTCTCACAACTGACTATCTTCTGATTCTGTGCCTGAAGCTGTTTTGCATTTAGGTGGAAGATCAGTTTTCTTCATACTGTTTGGTTCTTAGTCAGTTAGTCATGTCCAACTCTTTGCTACTCTATGGACTGTAGCCTACCAGGCTCCTCTGTCCATGGGGATTCTCCAGGCAAGAATACTGGAGTAGGTTGCCATGACCTCCTCCAGGGGATTTTCCCAACTCAGGGATCGAACCTAGGTCTCCCTCATTGCAGGATTCTTTACCATCTGAGCCACCAGCAAAGGCTTTCATTCCCAAATATTCTGGGCTGCCCCTTTCTTGCTCTGTTTTGACTTCACCAACACCCTTTCATCTTATTTCTGATTTGCATCCATTTGTTACAGACTCCTCACTCCTTTTATCCCCTTTCTCTTCACGTCATTGTCAAAGCTTTATCCTTTCCTGTCATTTTATCAGGATCTCTAGCAGGAAAGGGAGGTTGTATTCAGCTTAGTTTCCATCTTGAGCAATTGTGCATTTTTTTTTTTAATAGAAATGAAATAACGCTCATTGTTTTCCATCTGGATTCTGAAATGTTATTCATACTTGTTATATTAGGGGGAAAATAATGAATCATTGTTCTGTATCATATGCTTCTATCTGCCATAGAATTAGGTCATCCTTATTTCTGGTTCTAAACCTTGTAGGTCTTTAATAAAGTAATACATGTAACTGGCAAAATTATAAATGAATCAGTTATAACTTCTTTAATCTATTTACTTTTTTTACTGTAATTTATTAAAATATCACAAAACAAAAATCTCCACAAAACATGCAAACTGCTGTACATATAATGTCTTAACATTGTGTGAGATCCAGATATGTCTAAGAAATGGAGAGCTAATTAGAGGTAATATTTATCTCCAGTTCTAGGAGCTAATATTGGGCAAAATTTTGGAAGGTTCAGTCCAGATAACCATTCAAGTGCTTGGCTGCTGATCTCAAACCTTATCTGAACTATCTGAACCTCTCAAGTCTTGAAAACTGGGCTGGATATCTTATGAGAACAGCCTCATCTGGGGTATTTGGGTATGTTTGATTCCAGCTGGAATCCAAAACTGCAGAGAGAGGCAAAAATGAAGACTAACTCAGGGGGGGTGGGGGGAACACTGAGCTTCCTCAAACCTCCGAAAGAGGCTTTGGTTAAATTTGGAGCAAAGGTTAGGGATTATGAACAGTTTCTATTTTATCTGGCTGCATTCATTCATCCTTAAAAAAAATCCTATTTTAATCTTCCAGATGAAGGATCATTAATATTTCTTTGTTCTTGGCTGGGAAATACAGTGAAACAATCTTTTAAAAACTGAAATTCTGCTGGTTTTGCATGTCACAAATAAGAGTTTGACAGCATGTGATTGCTCCAAAATGGCCAAGTGCGTGTCACTGATCATCAGTGCATACCTAGGTTTGGTTTAGGGCGTCACACCAAAAGGAGCTTTAAATCAAGTTGTGGACACACCATAAAATACCGTCTGCTGTAAGCATAGAAAGTAAATAAGAATAAATTATCTTCTGTTGTGTTGTTCTTTATCAACTCTGTGAGGATTACAGATATTTCAAGACATGTTTTTTTTTCTTTTATTTTTGCAGTTTTATTTCATTTTAAATATACCAATTACATTCAAGGGATTCTGAACACATACAGGGCTTCCCAGCAGTGCTAGTGGTAAAGAACCTGCCTGCCAATGCAGGAGACATAAGAGATGTGGGTTCGATCCCTGGGTGGGGAAGATCCCCTGGAGGAGGGCATGGGAACCCGCTCCAGTGTTCTCGCCTGGAGAATCCCATGGACAGGGGAGCCTCCTGGGCTACAGTCCACAGGGTGGCCAAGAGTCAGACACGACTGAAGTGACTTAGCATGCACACATGAGCATATAAATATGTAGCTGTAGAACACTAAAATATGTTAATTTCCTACTGTGTGCTATCTGTGTGTACATAATCTGACAACATTTCTAAGAGGTAGATTTTATTAACCTAATTCAACATAGGATGAGATTCAGAGAGGGCTGTTTATTTGCTTAAGATTGCCCAGCTAGTGTGACAGTTAATTTATGTGTCAACTTGCTTGGACCACAGTGCCCAGATCGTTGGTCAAACGTTATTCTGGATATTTCTGTGAGGGTGTTTTTGGATGAAATTCACATTTAGAGTGGTGGCTTTAGAGTAAATCAGGTTGGTTTCCATAATGTGGGCGCCTAATTCCATCAGCTGAAGTCCTGCTTAGAAAAGACTTTCCTCCACAAGCAGGAGGGAACAGTCTGCCTTTAGACCTCATCTGCAACATCAGTTCTTCCTGATCTGACAGGAGTGCCTCTGAACTCTAACTATAGCTCTTGCTGGGTCTCTAGCCTGTAGGCTTTCCCCATCCCCTGATGGGCTCTTCAAGCCTCCACAATCGTGTGAGCCAACTCCTTAAAAAGTAAATCTCTTTCTATATATACACACACATCCTCTTGGTTCTGTTTCTCTGTAAAATCCTGACTATTACAGCTTGTAAGTGGGGAAGCCAAATCAGACTTCATTCTGTTGAATTTCAGAGCCTTACGATAAATCTCATTTTATATAAACATTTTTTTCTGTTCACTGAATTTGCAGTTCAGTTTGTCCAAATGTGTATTATATGTTCACAGTTACATTCATATATACACGTACACCTGTATGCACATCAATGTCCTATGTGTGTACTGTGTCTTGTTTATCCACTGTATGAGTTACAAAGTTTTGGCTTTTGCTGTGGAACTCCTTAATCAAAGAGAATGATGAGTCTTGTCCTCAAGTACAACTAATCTTGTGAAAATAGACTCATTTCACCATGCTCACTATTGCATAATAGTAGTATTTTCCTTCTATGGTATTATCATTGGCTCAATTTATCCCTAAAATCTAAGGTTTATACCTAAGTCTTAATAATTGAAAATATTTTCTTAAATTTCTCCCAAATTTTGGCTTCAAGGAAGATATTCAAAGTTTTTACCTTTAAAATAATCATAATTCTATATGTTGTTTAGTTCCATATAGTCTTATGGCTATGAAACAAACATTGAGACAAAAAAAAATTAAGACACAAAGCAATACTAAAATACTGGAAAGTTCTAGAACAATATGTTCAAAGGCCCTCTAAAAATTACCTAAAAAGAAGAAAAATTTAAAGTAACATTATCTGTAGCTATTAATCTATCTTGTTAACTAGCCATGTAGCCTTTTTAAAGCCACATTGGCAAGATATAACTTTGTAAATATCACAGGTTAAAAGGAACATATGTCTTTAATTTGTTGGAGTTGTCTCTAAAAGTGATCTTGTATCCATAAACCCTTAATCTGACTTCCTTCCAGGGAACAGAGTCTTTAGAACTCAGAATTATGAAACACTCTTAAACAAAAATTCTTTATTGACAAAGTATAGCTCATAATCAGAATTTTACCATTACAAATGACCTTACAAATCTAGAGTTAGATTAACTCTAACCTAATTATTACTTGAATAATAGTTAGTATTTAATATAAGCAATAATTTAAGTTGCATTTAAAAATATTTTATAGATGTAGAAACTGTGGCCCAAATAGGGTGACGTAGCTGAACTAAAACAAATTTGTCTGACTTTTTGTGGATGCTGTTTCTTCAAGAGAGCGTGTTGCCTTCTTTGTGGAAAGCGCCTTGAGAAATTCCAAAATCAGAAGTATTACTTGGTCCACTTAGAATGTGAATAATAAGCTTTCAATCTGTGATTTGAGTACTTTCTTGCCTTGTGCTCACTGAGCATCAGAGCATTCTAACGTACATGGCTGGGTGTGCTCACGGTAAGGCTTTCATGTTTGATAGCTAATTTAATAGCTAGTGGCAGCTTTCCTTTTTGTCTTAAGCATTTTAAAGTCCTGTGAACTTAGATACTCCAGATTTTCTCTATTTCTGTACTTGATGCAAAACTCTTATATTCAATTCTCATTTTAGGTATAAATTATTTAATATAGGGCTGCTCTCTGCATGGGGTTTCCTTTTTATAAAGGCGGTCCATATTTTTATCTTGTAAGGAATAAACACAATGAGGTCCAAGGTCTCTTCCTTTCATGTTGTATTATTGTACTAAACTGCAGGTTGATACTGTCTCAAACAAAATCCATTTTTATTTTCATTGCCATAGTAATCTACTACTTTTAGAGATTTCAGCAAATTTTCCTGGCTTCATCCTATTTCTAAAAGAAGATTGTTCTTTTACAATGACTTCCTTTCATGCCTAATCATGGTTTCTTTATAGTCTCAGTTAGATTCATGACAGCACAGGCATAGAGGTAGAAGACTCCAGACTATCTTTGTACTCTCCCTCCTTTACTTGTCAGATAAAGCAGTATCATGACTGCTGGTGAAAATGTACTGGAAGTAAGACTGACATGTAAATAGTTCATTATTATTACTTTTTATTGTGGTAAGATAGTATTACATAGTTTGGTATATCAGGTTTGGGGCTTCCCAAGTGCTGCTAGTGGTAAAGAACCCATCTGCCAATGCAGAAGACATAAGAAATATGGGTTTGTTTTTGATCCCTGGATCAGGAGGATCCCCTAGAGGAGAGCATGGCCCACTGCAGTGTTCTTGCCTGGAAAATCCCGTGGACAGAGGAGCCTGGCAGGCCACAGTCCATAGGGTTGCACAGACTCAGATACGACTGAAGCAACTTAACACCCACTTAAGACCCTACCTTGGGACTTCCCTGGTGGCTCAGAGGTTAAAGCGTCTGCCTGGAGTGCAGGAGACCCGGGTTCGATCCCTGGGTTGGGAAGATCCCCTGGAGAAGGAAATGGCAACCCACTCCAGTACTCTTGCCTGGAGAATCCCATGGACGGAGGAGCCTGGTGGGCTACAGTCCATGGGGTCGCAAAGAGTCGGACACGACAGAGCGACTTCACTTAAGACCCTACCTTAACATCCACAGGGCCCTACCCACTGATAGTTTGGAACCCAGAGTGAGCATGGACTTTGGGAACGAATTTTAACATTGTCACATGCCAGCTGTGTGAGACTGGGCAAGTCACTTAAACAATTGGGGGTTACAATTTTCTCATTTGTAAAAACATCAACAATAAGCTTTTGTATTATAGTTGTGTGAAATGATTTAATGAATATGTTATATAAAGATATAATGAAGAACTTTATGAGAAAACCTGGCACATTGCAGGGCTCAGAAAGTATTAATTTCATTTTCTGATTAATCTTTAACTTTAGGATTTTCACTCCTAGTCCATTATTGCTCATCCACCCACCTTCTACTCAGTTTCTTGTGCTTTTTTTTACACTTGCAGGTAGAAGATAGTACAGCCAAATTATATGCTTGAAAATGAATGTGTGTGTACCTTGTCCCCAATTAATCTTCCCTTCTGTTAAATTATTATGATGTTTTGGATTAACTTAGTCATTGTGCTCAATCTACCAACAACAGGAAAGCTGTCTACTGAGTTAGAAGATGGTCAGACAGTTTTGTTTAAGGAAAATGAGCAAGAAAATTTTGCATAATGCTTTTTGGACCAGTCTCGTTTTTCTTAATTGCCTAAGATATTTCAAGGTGCTTTGCTATAAATCTGAAGACTTAAAAACGTTGTTTAACAGTCTGGCCCACTAAGAATAATGACCTCTCCCATTCCTTGTTTTTCTGGGTGATTAAGAGTTTCCTGACTGGCCCCAGGCCATCTGCCCTGACTTTTTTTTCCCCCAAGGATTTAGGACCGTATTGTCAAGAATAATCTCTGACTCAGAGAGATTTTCTAGCCCCAGAAGATAGAAAGTGTTTGCTGTGTGTGCACTAACCTTGCATGAAAAGTGCAAGAGACACTCCTTAGTGATGGGTGAGAGCCATCCCATCATGTATGCTCCGTTAACTAAGTTAGGTGTAAATTATCTCAAGGAAGCCAAAGTTCTCCTCTATCCCCATGAGAATAATTTCACAAACACACAGCAGGTCCCTCCGACTACAGATTTGGGGCAGGGGGGAAAAATAAGAAAAAGAAGAAGCGAGCTATGGCCTGGGGCCAGTGTACACCTCTCCACAGGGGGTTTCTAGCATGTGGGTGATTTTCAACCAACCTGATATAAATCAGACTGTGCAGAGCAATGACATTCAGCTCTCTGTGCTGGGAGATGCCTGGATAGTGTTACGCTTCCCTCAGTAGGAGGGACTGGAGTTGAGCTGGGGAGTTGAGCCTTGAGCTGTATCAAAATAATAGTATGGGAGTAAAGAAGAGGCTGGAGTAAGAGGGTGTACCCATAACCATCCAACCTCTACAGACAGGTTATGTGAAAGGCCCTGAACTCTCACCCTTTGAGATCATTTATTTACTAACTGAGCTTGACAGAATCAAGAATTTGGTCCACGAATGCCACAGTTTGAGTCTGGGCATGATTGGAGCCTCGTCCTTCTCACCTGGGACATCTTGCCACAGTGGTTGGCAAGCCCTGTCAAAGCTAAGTTTGTGATCTGTTATAAAAGTGTCTATTAGTGTTCAGAAACACTTAAACAAAGGTATTTGTTAGTTGCGTGTGTGCTAAGTTGCTTCAGTCGTGTCTGACTCTTTGCGATCCTATGGATTGTAGCCCACTAGGCTCATCTGCCAATGGAATTCCCCAGACAAGAATACTGGAGTGTGTTGCCATGCCCCCCTCCAAGGGATCTTCTCAACCTAGGGATCGAACCCGCATCTCTTACGTCTCCTGCATTGGCAGGTGATTTCTTTATCACTAGCACCAGCTGGGAAGGCCATTTATTATTTACTGTCATTAATTTTTTTGTGAAAAATGGGTGTTAAAACCCGAAATTCAGTGTATAGGACAAAAATAAACCTTCCTATGCCAATTAAACTTTTACGTATAGCAAAGAATTATACTACAAGGCAAAGGAAAAATGGTAAACACAACATTGTAAACCGAGTAATTACAAAATAATATGAATTAGTTGGTACAAAACACATCAAGTCATATAAAAAATGTGAATGGGTCTAAATCAACTATTAGAGGAAAAAAGAATTCCAAATTGATTGATAAAGCAAAGCACACTCTATATTTACACAAGAGACATACAAACTTTCAAAAAGGCTGGAAAGAAAAGCATGGGGAAAATGAATAAGGCATATAAAAACAATAAAAAAAATCAGAAGGCTAGATCTTGATACCAGAGAAAGTAGATATTTTACAAAACTGTATATGCTGGTGGGCTTCCTAGGTGGCACAGTGGTAAAGAATCCACGCAGCAATGCAGGAGCCACAGAAGATGTGGGTTTGATCTCTGGGTCAGGAAGATCATGACAACCCACTTCAATATTCTTACCTGGAGAATCCCCATGGACAGAGGAGCCTGGCGGGCTACAGTCCAGGAGACTGCAAAGAGTTGGAGGTGACTGAAGCATTACTAAATATGGGTCCTTTTGACCCAGCAATCTCATTTTTAGGAAGTTACTCTGAAGAGACAGTTTAACTCTACAAGATTACGTATACACAAAGTTATTTATTATAACGTTACCTGTAATTGCAAATAATTTGGAAGTGCTTAATATAGGAGATTGGTTGAAAAACCACCATGAAATGCTATGCAAGTGTAAAAAAAAAGAAGAGAAGCTCTATGAACTGATAAGAAATGATTTATAGGATATATTATTAAGTGAAAAAAGTTTAAAAGAATTTCTGTAGTAAAGTACTTACTGTGTAAGAAATAAGAAGGTACAAGGAAATAAACATGTACTTACTTTTGCAGAAAGAAACATTAAAAGGATAAATCAAGAAATTTTGAAAGTGGTTACCTGCAAGGGAGGAATGGTGTGGAAGGGATATGAGCATACCTTGATGTTCAATCTTGGCATTTGGAAGCATGTTAATACCTTACATAATTCAAAATAAAATTAAATTCATAAAGATGAATAAAAAACCCTAATCTGATTGCAGAGAATATTTCAAATAAATGACATAAGCACATTTAAGAATTAAAATAACTAATCCAAATAATCTGGATACAGTGCTTTGATTCTATATCTTAAACTCTTTTAGGAGGTTTCCTTTTTCTAGTTGTATGAAAGTAGGAATTCTGAAACTCCCTGTTGTTATAATAGAAGTATTGAATGGGTACATGCATTGATGATGGAAGCAAGAGTTCTCACTTTGGAGAAAGGGTGACACAATATAGAAGAGGAGTGGCAAGGAGGAACCTCGTGAGGTTGCACTGTGATTGGTGGTATCAGAATGACGTCACAGTTTCTAACATGCATCTTTTCCAAAAATACCAATGCCAACAATGACACGGACAAACAGAGATACTTTTCCAGGTTAGTGGAGACTCAAGGAACATAACACCTAAACGCAATACAGGATTCTATGCTCGGTCATGGAACAAACGCAATACAGGATTCTATCCTCGGTCATGGAACAAAAGGAAAACATAAAAAGTCAAGTATAGCAGTCTGAATTTATTCCCTCATATCTTTATGCCAAGAAAAATAAGACGCATTTATGCACTTTTACTTCACTTTGTTATTCTCTAGTGTTTTTCAACCTTGATCCTCTCTGTGATTTTGTAAGTACTTGAAAAGCACATTGTGTGTTCTTACTTTTCAGAGCTTATCATCTTCTGACCCTTTTGCTGGCATTTTCCAGATATTTTTTTATTTAATTTTGTGTACACATAAAACCAATGTTCCTGAAGGATCATCTTTTAATTGGCTCCAAACATGTTCTCCTCACACATTTTTTTCAAGAGTAAAAAGTGTTGTCCCATGGCTTTGGTTTGGGACACTGATTGCAGGAATTTTAGTAAAATGAGAGGGCAAAACTGATATTGTGTTATTTTAATACTTTCTCCTTCCAATCATTTTGTTTCTTATTTTCCAAATGGTTTACATATAGATAACCTATGTTTGAAACTTTCTATAGAATATTAATGGGCTTCCCAGGTGGGTCAAGTGGGAAAGAATCTGGCTGTCAATGCAGGAGCTGTGGAGACAGAGGTTCAATCCCTGGGTCAGGAAGATCCCCTGGAGAAAGAAATGGCAACGCATTCCAGTATTCTTGTCTGGAAAATTCCAAGGACAGAGATGCCTGGCGGGCTATAGTCCAAGCGCACACACACACACACACACAGAGAATGTTAATGGCCATTAAAGATATATATCAAGAGAAACTGTAGGCCAAAATATATTTTTGATATAGTAAAAATGTGTCCTATTAAAATCTGCTGAAAAGGAAATTTACAGGCTATTTAGCAAAATGTTGGATTTAACCTCTTGCATATGTCATCTATACAATGCTGAGTATTTAGGGACTGACACTGTTGTCAAAGAACATAAAATGAATTGCACCTGAAGTGTCAAGGGGTTGAGTTAAAGGGGGATCCATTTTCAGTTATGACTCTAGGAAGATCATGATTTTATTTTACCTAGCAAGAGAGGCTTATAATTCACCAACAAAAATTACACAACTTGAAAAAAGAGAAAAGATCCCAAGGAGGTCACAAGGAAAACAGCTGTAGAATGCTGAGCTTTCAGTGAGAATGCAAACTTAAGAGCGTCTGAGAGGCGCAGGACTAGTTTTCTGTGTACATTGCTTAGGGCCCAGAACAAAGAAGTGTTCGTAAAGGCCATATTGCACTAGATAAGAACGACACAGGACATTCAGAAGACGATCTGGAGGGGACAGGGACTATGTCCAGACTCACATTGGATAGGGATTGCCATCAGCATCTTATTGAGGAGAAATTAAAGGCAAATATCAGAATGCTAAACATTACATAGTTTACGTGTGTATGTGCTCAGTGGCTTAGTCGTGTCCCACTCTTTGCAACCCCATGGACTGTAGCCTGTCAGGCTCCTCTGTCTAGGGAATTCTTCCAGGCAAGAATACTGGAGTGGGTTGCCATTTCCTTCTCCAGGGCATCTTCCTGACCCAGGGACTAAACCCATGTCTCTTGCATCTCTTACATTGCCTGGGGGATTTTTTACCACTGTGCCACCTGGGAAACCTTTATAGTTGATGTATATAGAAGTATCAATTAGTACTTGTACTTGAGAAATCTGTGTGCATGTCAAGAAGCAACAGTTAGAACTGGACATGGAACAACAGACTGGTTCCAAATCAGGAAAGGAGTACGTTAGGCTGTATATTGTCACCTTGCTTATTTAACTTATATGCAGGGTACATCATGCAAAATGCTGGGCTGGATGAAGCACACGCTGGAATCAAGATTGCTGGGAGGATTATCAATAACCTTAGATATGCAAATGATACTACCCTTATGGCAGAAAGCAAAGAAGAACTAAAGAGCCTCTTGATGAAAGCAAAAGAGGAGAGTTAAAAAATTGGCTTAAAACACTCAGAAATTGGCTTTCAACATTCAGAAAACTAAGATCATAGCATCCAGTCCCATCACTTCATGGCAGATAGATGGGGAAACAATAGAAACAGTGACAGACTATCTTCTTGGGCTCCGAAATCACTGCTGATGGTGACTGCAGCCCTGAAATTAAAAGACACTTGCTCCTTGGAAGAAAAGTTATGACCAACCTAGACAGCATATTAAAAAGCAGAGACAATGCCAACAAAGGTCCATCTAGTCAAAGCTATCGTTTTTCCAGTAGTCATGTATGGATGTAAGAGCTGGACTATAAATAAAGCTGAGTGCCGAAGAATTGATACTTTTGAACTGTGGTGTTGGAGAAGACTCTTGAGGGTTCCTCGGACTGCAAGGAGTCAGTCCTAAAGGAAATCAGTCCTGAATATTCATTGGAAAGATTGATACTGAAGCTGAAACTCAAGTACTTTGGCCACCTGATGCAAAGAACTGACTCATTGGAAAAGACCCCAATGCTGGGAAAGACTGAAGGCAGGAGGAGAAGGGGACGACAGAGGATGAGATGGTTGGAAGGCATCACCGACTCAATGGACATAAGTTTGAGCAAGTTCTGGGAGCTGGTGATGGACAGGGAGTCCATGGGGATCCCTGGCAGTCCGTGGGATCGCAAAGAGTCAGACACAACAGAGTGACTGAACTGAATGCATATTGTTATAGAAAATGGATTTAGTCATAAATCAATACTTTGTTCTCATAAAGTGCCTACTTAGAAAGCACATGTAAATATTATATACATGTGCTTGGACTGGGCTGAGCTTGCTTTATGGAAAATATTCTGGGCCCAGAATAACCCAAACAAAGTACATGACCCTTCAGAATTGTGTGTTCAAGTGGCTTCTTTAAATTTTTTTCTGTATATTATTTGTTGTTCTCTGAGTATAAATATTATGACTTTACTTAAAGAAATCTGTGTGCATGTCAAGAAGCAACAGTTAGAACTGGACATGGAACAACAGACTGGTTCCAAATCAGGAAAGGAGTACGTTAGGCTGTATATTGTCACCTTGCTTATTTAACTTATATGCAGGGTACATCATGCAAAATGCTGGGCTGGATGAAGCACACGCTGGAATCAAGATTGCTGGGAGGATTATCAATAACCTTAGATATGCAAATGATACTACCCTTATGGCAGAAAGCAAAGAAGAACTAAAGAGCCTCTTGATGAAAGCAAAAGAGGAGAGTTAAAAAATTGGCTTAAAACACTCAGAAATTGGCTTTCAACATTCAGAAAACTAAGATCATAGCATCCAGTCCCATCACTTCATGGCAGATAGATGGGGAAACAATAGAAACAGTGACAGACTATCTTCTTGGGCTCCGAAATCACTGCTGATGGTGACTGCAGCCCTGAAATTAAAAGACACTTGCTCCTTGGAAGAAAAGTTATGACCAACCTAGACAGCATATTAAAAAGCAGAGACAATGCCAACAAAGGTCCATCTAGTCAAAGCTATCGTTTTTCCAGTAGTCATGTATGGATGTAAGAGCTGGACTATAAATAAAGCTGAGTGCCGAAGAATTGATACTTTTGAACTGTGGTGTTGGAGAAGACTCTTGAGGGTTCCTCGGACTGCAAGGAGTCAGTCCTAAAGGAAATCAGTCCTGAATATTCATTGGAAAGATTGATACTGAAGCTGAAACTCAAGTACTTTGGCCACCTGATGCAAAGAACTGACTCATTGGAAAAGACCCCAATGCTGGGAAAGACTGAAGGCAGGAGGAGAAGGGGACGACAGAGGATGAGATGGTTGGAAGGCATCACCGACTCAATGGACATAAGTTTGAGCAAGTTCTGGGAGCTGGTGATGGACAGGGAGTCCATGGGGATCCCTGGCAGTCCGTGGGATCGCAAAGAGTCAGACACAACAGAGTGACTGAACTGAATGCATATTGTTATAGAAAATGGATTTAGTCATAAATCAATACTTTGTTCTCATAAAGTGCCTACTTAGAAAGCACATGTAAATATTATATACATGTGCTTGGACTGGGCTGAGCTTGCTTTATGGAAAATATTCTGGGCCCAGAATAACCCAAACAAAGTACATGACCCTTCAGAATTGTGTGTTCAAGTGGCTTCTTTAAATTTTTTTCTGTATATTATTTGTTGTTCTCTGAGTATAAATATTATGACTTTACTTAATTTAAAATAAAAGTTTTGACTTTTTTCAGTATTACCTTAAAATTTACTATTGACAGTGGACTAGTAAGGTCTTTTTAATGTTAAATGCTTTATGAAAAGGGAATAAGTGAAATAATGCATATGTTAAAAAGTATATATGTGTGTGTGTGTGCGTGTGTGTGTGTGCGTGTGTGTGTGCGTGTGTGTTGCCAGAAAGTTAGCATGACTGGTTTTATGCCACATAATTTAAAACAGAGCAAAGGCATTCTGATCATTAAAATCCTTTGCGTCACATGGGCATTTCTTTGCCTATTAACCTAGAAAATGCCATATTATATAAATAAAAAATATCATCTGAGGCCAGTGGTTTCTTGGGTAAAATGTTCTTTGATTGTGTGGTAAAGCATATTCTATTTGCTTTCTCTTGCAAGTTGTTATTAAGATGTCAGGTAATGCAGTGATGATAAGCCCAGATTATCAAAAGGATAAAAAGAATTTGAGTAGAACAGCAACAAACTCTTTTGTCTCTACATTACCCTCCACTATTCTCTCCTTGTCTTTCCAGTTTTTCGATCTAATTTTCATGACTTGACCTTCCTTTCCATCTCCTTTTTGTCATTACCTTACTCTCACCAGACTGAACTGCAAAATATGTTCAGAGGAATGGGGATGAGGCGGAGGTGAGGGAATTACCTTTACTGTGGGCAGAACACTTTATACAGATGATTTCATTTACTCCACATGGGAACACTATGAGTTGAAATTATTATCTCTAAGTTAACAGATGAGGAAACCAAGGATTAGAAATGTGAAGTGAATTGTGCTAGGCTGACACCACCAGTTGAGGAAGTCAAAATTCCATGGAGAAATGATCTGAACACAGACATCACACTCAAGCCTGCTACTTTCCCAGCATTTTTAGAGTTGAATCAATCTTACAGCATTTTCACTTTTAGCCATTGACTTCTCCATAATCTCCAAGGGGTCGAATTCTAAATCAGAAATCATGGAACCAAAGCAGTCCATATAGACTGTGTGTGGTTTGGACAGTTTTGAACATTATTTTGAAGGTACTATTAAATGCTGATTCCACAAAAAGGTCTATTTATTGGATCACTGCATGTAGTCACACCTTGGATTTTCTTTGGTGGTCTTCCTTCTAAGTAATGATAAAGTTATACATAGTTTATTTTATGAGGACTGAGAAAGTCACAGCCCAGGGTGGTCCTAAGTTTCAGAAAAGTTTAGCTTTTGTTAACATAGATTTTTCCAATCCTTAAAGTCACACTTCTATGCATAAACAAAAGTTTTAAGAGTCATGTTTTCAGTGGGCAATGAACTCCTCAGTAAGCACTCCTAGACATTTGCCTTTCAGTCATCATAACTGAATAGGCTAGACCTGTGATGAAATTCATCGTACTTGAAAATCAGTTGCTCTCTGCCAACTTTTCCTTAGATTTAAATTTTATGGATTTTTAAAGTTACCAATAGCTGTATTACTGAGTTCTACAAATGCTGCTTTCTGATTAATTTTTCACTTCAAACACAACGGAGCTGACTTTCTGCATTCCAATATGTATTTCCCTAGGCATAACTGGCTGAAAGGAATTAAACTCAACTAATATTTTTTATTTCTTTTTGGCTTGAAACACTCCCAAGACTTTGAGAAACACAGGCTCAGGCTATATTTATGGTCAAAATAAAAAAGACATTTACATACATATTAAGTTGCAGAGTCAGATAATGATTACAGCTTATGTCTATTAAACTTGGTATATTTGGGTTTATTTGAATAACTAAATAATTATTAACCTAAATGCTTTATTTGGTCAAAATCAGTATGTTAGGTATTTCACTCATTTACTCTCCATTAGATATTGTAATAAACAGGAACCAAAATAATAGACAAAAGACTTCCTTTTAAAAGAGAAAACTACTACAGATTTCAACATGATCGATGATTATTTCATTTAACATTTCAAGTAAATTAATAATTATAAATAAAATAATTGCACATTTATTTGTAAACAATATTTTATTTGTAGATTTCCTAGTAAGTTTTTAAGGTTTAATAAAATACATTAGTTAATCACTTGTCACAAGAATACTTATAAAATTTTAAATAAAATTTATCATTTGGGATAAGTATCTCTTTCTGTCAGGACCCAATTAGGAGAGAAAAACACACAGTAATTTGAAGAGAGAAAGTTTAATGTAACATGCCATTAACTATATCAGGAATTGGTGTAATGTGGGATTGGCTAAGTAAGAAGTGGAGAGAACTCAAGAGTATGACTAGCAGATGTAAGAAGCAGACACTACTTCTAGGCCCAAGATAGATACTCAGTGAAGAATCTCCATTCTCCCAAGTTTGAGACACAAGTCTTGTTGGAGAGGGCAGAGACATGGCTTACTGGAAGGCCAAAAAGCCACTGTGATGCCATACTAGTAGAATGTGCTGGAAACCCACCCTTTTATGTGTTCAGTTCAGTCGCTCAGTCGTGTCTGACTCTCTGCGACCCCATGAATCACAGCACACCAGGCCTCCCTGTCCATCACCATCACCCGGAGTTCACTCAGACTCACGTCCATCGAGTCGGTGATGCCATCCAGCCATCTCATCCTCTGTCATCCCCTTCTCCTCCTGCCCCCAATCCTTCCCAGCATCAGAGTCTTTTCCAATGAGTCAACTCTTCGCATGAGGTGGCCAAAGTACTGGAGTTTCAGCTTCAGCATCATTCTTTCCAAAGAAATCCCAGGGCTGATCTCCTTCAGAATGGACTGGTTAGGGAAAGCTATTCACAGGGAGGTGTCTCATCAGAAATCTGAGGGGTCTGCTGTGGAAAGCTGATGACTACTGGAAGCTGCTGCCCTGTTGGAGCCTGGTGCTAAAGGAGCGATCTGTGTTGTGAGTTCCTACCTAGTAAGCAAATGGAAACAAGGAATGAATCTCTTTTCCTCTGGCCGTGTCTCTCCGGGGCCCTCTACTGAGAGAGCTTCAGAGCCTGCTGGTAAAGAACAAAGCAAAGGATCTGGATCCATTTTCACATAGAATGCAAAAAGGGTGAATTTGGAGCAGAGAGGTAATACATTTGCTTTAGTAATTCCTTTTCTTTTCCAACTTGACCTTGAGCAAGATTTTTCACCTTTATGCGCCTATTTCCTCATCTGTAAAATAGGCAAAATGAAATCTACCTCAGTTGGGTTGTTGAGAGGGTTAAAGAAGATAATGTATAAACAGTCCTTAGATCTGTGGCTGGCATAGGGGAGGTTCTCAAAAATAGCTACTGTTTTTTAAGATTTTATATTTATCAATTGGGGCATTTATGCTTTTAAATAATTTTATATTAGCATAATTTAGTTTCCAAGCAAAATCCTTTAGGAATTCAAAATGTTTAGAAAGTTATAAAGTTTTGTAGTTGATGTACACAATTGACAGCCATTATGGCTGCAAGTTGGGGCAAATTGTGACTCTAAGAGATTTACATTTTTAAATTTCAGTGCTGTTTAATCAGAATTCAGAAGAAATATGCCATAAATAAATGCAACTTTTAATTAAGGATGGGATGTAGTCATATTGCTGTGTGCTGTTAAAATACTTTTTAAGTAGTCATACCTAATATATTGAAATTTTTTAAAAGTATGATTTGTAGAAAAGCTCTCCCCACTCCTTCTAAAGTAGAATAACTTACATCATCTGTATATTTTAGTATTTTTGTACCAAAAGTGATGATGTTGGACTTGAGTTTTCAGAACACATTAATCCAAATGACTAATATAAGAAATGCTAAAATTGGATGACAGTATTTGGCCAAGCTCTCAGGATCACCCACAGAACTGGAAGAAAAATGGTTTGTCTTAGGCCAGTATTAGCAGAGTGTCTAAAAGAAATATGGATGTAACCACATAAAACTTTAAAAATAGGTAGGTATTTACTGCAGATCTCCTGATGAAGTGGTAAAGAGGAAATTACATTGTGTCACACATAGCAAAACTTCTTAAAAATCCTCTAACCACTTGCTCATTTCTCACAGGAGCTGATCGTGTTCTCCCTTCACATGTATTAGTTTGATAGCTGACCTACCATTCAGTTCCTATCTCTTTCTGCAGACTCAACCTCACTCGCTTGCTCTGCTGCTCTTTGGGGGCTTCCCAGGTGGCTCAGATGGTAAAGTATCTGCCTGCTAGGTGGGAGGCTTGGGTTCGTCCCCTGGGTCGGGAAGGGAAGGGTCCACCCCTGGAGAAGTGGTGAGGAAGGGGCAGGGTAGATAGAGATACGAGGGAAAGTAGTGAGAGAGCTTACATCAGTTCTAAGAGCAGAGTGGACTGGGACACTGGTGCTTCCTGTTTTACAAAGCTGTGGGAGGAGAGGGTGCACTCAAAAAGGCCACATTTAAGGAAGGTCTACATTTCATCTCCTTTAAGACTCTACCTAATGCACTGTAACTAATGTAAGGTCTGGGATTTTGACCAGTTATACTAACCCTGCTCCTCCTTGCGGAGAAGGCAATGGCACCCCACTCCAGTACTCTTGCCTGGAAAATCCCATGGACAGAGGAGCCTGGTGGGCTGCAGTCCGTGGGGTCGCTTAGAGTCTGACACAACTGAGTGACTTCACTTTCACTTTTCACTTTCCTGCATTGGAGGAGGAAATGGCCACCCACTCCAGTGTTCTTGCCTGGAGAATCTCAGGGACAGGGGAGCCTGGTGGGCTGCTGTCTATGGGCTCGCACAGAGTCGGACACGACTGAAGTGACTTAACAGCAGCAGCAGCTCCTCCTTGAGAGACAAGTGGAGATAAAAGATGGGTGGGTTTGGAGATGGAGAAAAATCTTGATTTACCTCTAAAGTTCGACAGTTATGAAAGCACAGTATCGACTGAAATGAAAAACTCAGGCTATAGAAATACTTTCATCTCCTACTTAAGCATTTTAAGTTACAAGTTCTATCGATCGTGATGTAAAAGAAGACTTTATATTCTGAAGGGTATGGTTTCCATTCTCCACAAACTGAAAATATGATTACAAAGCTTAAGGGAAGGATAGTATACATGGATCCTATTTTCATTACAAAGGACAGCAGGGAAGGCTCACTGTCGTTCTTTCTAATGTGTGTACCCTTGAGATTTCCTTGGAAATCTGTGAATCTCCAAATTTTCAAATCATCCTATGACACATACTTTACCGTCTGCCCCCAATGAAGTACTTTATATTTTAAAATATGACTCCTTCAGACCATTCATGGTTCTTTCAATATAGGGGTGAAGCCATTTACAAGGCTTTTACATAAATTGCACCATAAAGTAAGCTGTACATGACACAACAGGCATTATTATTTTGTAATATTAACTTTAACCTTATCTGACAATACTGATTTTAGATCAGACTTTCTCTTTTATAATGCATGTACACTTTTATGGAAGAAGTGGGTGGCAAAGAATAGGGAGGATAGAATGGGAAAGTACTTGATGGAAGGATACCAGAGGGAGGTAGCTTGCAAAATATTAGGTTATTAAGGAGCATTATGAATGGCAGTATTATTTTGCCTTTGGCAATTATTTTTGCATTTCCTGAAAAACAGCTAAAGATTATTTATTAATTATGACTAATACATTTATATGTTGGCAGCTTTGCATTTGCATATTAAAGGGCCTCAGCGTATTTTCAAAAATCCAAAATAGTTGGCTCTAATTCCTTAATGTTGCAGTTGTTGCCACTTTGAAATCAGATTCCCTGGTTTTCTGCACAGTGAACCAGCTCTTCTTCATGGCCTACAATTTGCCCACAAAATCTTCACCACTCCCTTTCTCTGCAACTCTCATGGTGGCATCACACCATCATCTGTGGATGGAACACTGCCCTCACCCACGTAGCTTTCTAAAAAATTCAGTTTTTAGATTTTACCTCACCCACTAAAGATTTAATGTTCATCAGTCATTTAGCAGTGCGGTCATAGAAGCAAGTTCTCATTCTGCCAAACACTGGCATCAGTGCTTAGATTTTTTTCCCATAGTGTTTATGTCATCATGCTTTGGTTTAGAAGGCTGTGAGAAAGTCATGATATTAAAGGAAAGGAGTAGCATATTAACTGACACTTAGCCATAAAAAATGGAAGAGCTTGTGCATATTTGATATATTATTAGCAGAACCTTAAATTCACAGTTATGGGAAGTAATATATTTTTATACTTTTGGCCAAAACATTTATTAAACTAGTCTCAAAAGAGATCTGCCATGATCCACATTTTTCATATATGTCTGCCAAGGAAATCGGCTCTTGGTGCCCTGCATTTCATAGAATGGTGAATAAGCATGGCTTAATTACCCTACCAACTGCACTGCCCTAAATTCAAGGCCAGTTTGACTCTGGCAACTGAAAACTTGTGCTTTCTTTCCCTTGGGTATTCTCACCAGGGCAATTTCTTCCAACCAGTTTCATTTTGGGCTGAATGTTACTTTAGCCTTCTTGATGTGTTTCTTTAGCTTGGGAGGATAACATATGTATGAGGTTATGATTCTATGTGTGAGGTTTAGATTCTATCTAGAGGTCTTAAGATTCTGCCTTTTCAGTTTATTTCACATTATGCAAGGCTTCATGGCCCTTTAGATTAAAAAAAAAATTTTACTGCATGATAAAAAATTACTCTTGTACCTGAACTAGTAATATGCCACCTACAGCATTAAAGTCATGTTTCTACAGGCTCCTGACTTTTTTTGAAGTTTCTTTTTTATTTTTCTTCACTTTTTATTTTATCTTGGAGTTCAGCCAATTAACAATGTTGTGATGGTGTCAGGTGGACTGCAAAGAGACTCAGCCATACATACACATGTATCTACTCTCCCCCAAACACCGTCCAATCCAGGCTGCCACATAACGTTGAGCAGACTTCTCTGTACTATACAGTAGGTCCTTGCTGGTTATCCATTTTTAGTATATTTGTCCATACCAAACTCCCTGACTATCCGTTTTACCTATCCTTCCCTGCTGGCAACCTTAAGCTTGTTCTCTGTGAGTGTGTTTCTATTTTGAAAATAAGTTCATTTGCACCATTTCTTTTTGGATTCTGCATATAGGGGATGTCATGGGATCTTTCTCCTTCTCTGGCTGACTCACTTCACTCAGTGTGGCAGTCTCTAAGTCCATCCATGTTGCTGCAAATGGATGGCATTATTGCATTCTTTTTAATAGCTGAGTAGTATTCCATCTAGATATGTGCCAAATCTTTATCCTTTTCTCTGTTGATGGACATTTAGATTGTTTCCATGTCTTGGCTATTGTAAACAGAGCTGCAATGAACATGGGGGTGTATGTACCCTTTTGGACCATGTTTTTCTCTGGCTTTTATGCCCAAGAGTGGGATCGCAGAGTCATCAGTTCAGTTCAGTTGCTCAGTCGTGTCCGACTCTTTGCATCCCCATGAATTGCAGCACACCAGGCCTCCCTGTCCATCACCAACTCCTGGAGTTCATTCACACTCATGTCCAAGTCAGTGATGCCATCCAGCCATCTCATCCTCTGTCGTCCCCTTCTCCTCCTGCCCCCAATCCCTCCCAGCAATGAGTCAACTCTTCGCATGAGGTGGCCAAAGTACTGGAGCTTCAGCTTTAGCATCATTCCTTCCAAAGAAATCCCAGGGCTGATCTCCTTCAGAATGGACTGGCTGGATCTCCTTGCAGTCCAAGGGACTCTCAAGAATCTTCTCCAACACCACAGTTCAAAAGCATCAATTCTTCAGCGATCTGCCTTCTTCACAGTCCAAGTCTCACATCCATACATGACCACAGGAAAAACCATAGCCTTGACTAGACGGACCTTAGTCGGCAAAGTAATGTTGGCAAAGCTTTTGAATATACTATCCAGGTTGGTCATAACTTTTCTTCCAAGGAGTAAGCGTCTTTTAATTTCATGGCTGTAATCACCATCTGCAGTGATTTCGGAGCCCCCCAAAATACAGTCTGACACTGTTTCCACTGTTTCCCCATCTATTTCCCATGAAGTGATGGGACCAGATGCCATGATCTTCGTTTTCTGAATGTTGAGCTTTAAGCCAACTTTTTCACTCTCCTCTTTCACTTTCATCAAGAGGCTTTTGAGTTCCTCTTCACTTTCTGCCTTAAGGGTGGTGTCATCTGCATATCTGAGGTTATTGATATTCCTCCCGGCAATCTTGATTCCAGCTTGTGTTTCTTCCAGTCCAGCGTTTCTCATGATGTACTCTGCATATAAGTTAAATAAGCAGGGTGACAATATACAGCCTGGACGTACTCTTTTTCCTATTTGGAACCAGTCTGTTGTTCCATGTCCAGTCCTAACTATTGCTTCCTGACCTGCAGGGTCATATGGCAGCTCTATTTTTAGCTTTTTAAGGAACCACCATTGTTGTTGTTTAGTCATTAAGTTGTATCTGACACTTTGTGAGCCTATGAACTCAGCACATCAGGCTTCTCTGTCCTTCACTGTCTCTGAGAGTTTGCTTAAACTTGTGTCCATTGGAACCTCCATACTGTTCTCCATAGTGGCTGTACCAATTTACATTCCCACCAATAGTGTAGGACAGCTCCCTGCTTTCCATACACTCTCTAGCATTTGTTGTTCATGAATGTTTTTTTGGTTTTTGATGACAGCCATTTTGACTGGTGTGAGGTGATATCTTGTTGTAGTTTTATAAAAAAATTATTCCTTTACCTACACTAGTAATATGTCAACTACAGCTTTAGAGATGTAGTTCTACAGGCTCCTGACATTTTCCCAAATAAATTTATGTTGAGAGCTGCAGATTTTCTGAATATGTTATAAGCTAACACTTTTATAATGTAATGTTTACTTTTTTTTCTGCTTATAATTTTGTCAGGCTAAAAGCACCTACTGAAGTAATTTTAGAGATTACTTTCTTGTTTCCAAAAGAAAATATGGTAGAATCATTCACACAATAAAACCATCAGTAAATTTTCTATCTGCTCCCATAATTTATTTATATTTCATTCAGTTCACTTCAGTTCAGTTGCTCAGTCCTATCCGATTCTTTGCGACCTCATGAATCGCAGCCTCCCTGTCCATCACCAACTCCTGGAGTTCACCCAAACTCAACGTGCATCGAGTTGGTGATGCCATCCAACCATCTCATTCTCTGTCGTCCCCTTCTTCTCCTGCTCCCAATCCCTCCCAGCATCAGAGTCTTTTCCGTGAGTCAACTCTTCACATGAGGTGGCCAAAGTATTGGAGTTTCAGCCTCAGCATCAGTCCTTCCAATGAACACCCAGGACTGATCTCTTTTAGGATGGACTAGTTGAATCTCCTTGCAGTCCAAGGACTCGCAAGAGGCTTCTCCAACACCACAGTTCAAAAGCATCAATTCTTCGGCGCTCAGCCTTCTTCACAGTCCAACTCTCACATCCATACATGACCACAGGAAAAACCATAGCCTTGACTAGTCAGACCTTAGTTGGCAAAGTAATATCTCTGCTTTTGAATATGCTATCTAGGTTGGTCATAACTTTCCTTCCAAAGAGTAAGCATCTTTTAATTTCATGGCTGCAATCACCATCTGCAGTGATTTTGAAGCCACCCAAAAATAAAGTCTGACACTGTTTCCACTGTTTCCCCATCTATTTCCCATGAAGTGATGGGACCAGATGCCATGATCTTCGTTTTCTGAATGTTGCGCTTTAAGACAACTTTTTCACTCTCTTCTTGCACTGTCATCAAGAGGCTCTTTANGAGGCTTTTTAGTTCCTCTTCACATTCTGCCATAAGGGTCGTGTCATCTGCATATCTGAGGTTACTGATATTTCTCCCGGCAATCTTGATTCCAGCTTGTGCTTCTTCCAGCCCAATGTTTCTCATGATGTACTCTGCATATAAGTAAAATAAGTGGGGTGACGATATATAGCCTTGACGTACTCCTTTTCCTATTTGGAACCAGTCTGTTGTTCCATGTCCAGTTCTAACTATTGCTTCCTGACCTGTGTATAGGTTTCTCAAGAGGCAGGTCAGGTGGTCTGGTATTCCCACCTCTTGAAGAATTTTCCACAGTTTATTGTGATCCACACAGTCAAAGGCTTTGGCATAGTCAATAAAGCAGAAATAGATGTTTTTCTGGAATTCTCTTGCTTTTTTGATGATCCAGCGGATGTTGGCAATTTGATCTCTGGTTCCTCTACTTTTTCTAAAAGCAGCTTGAAGATCTGGAAGTTCACGATTCACGTATTGTTGAAGCCTGGCGTGGAGAATTTGTGTTGGCAAGAATACACAGAAAAACTGTACAAAACAGATCTTCACGACCCAGATAATCATTCACTGAGAGCCAGACATCCTGGAACGTGAAGTCAAGTGGGCCCTAGAAAACATCACTACCAACAAAGGTAGTGGAGGTGATGGAATTCCAGTTGAGCTATTTCAAATCCTGAAAGATGATGCTCTGAAAGTGCTGCACTCAATATGCCAGCAAATTTGGAAAACTCAGCAGTGGCCACAGGACTGGAAAAGGTCAGTTTTCATTCCAGTCTGAAGGAAAGGCAGTGCCAAAGAATGCTTAATGGAATGTTACTTAGCCATAAAAAAGGAACAAATTTGAGTCAGTTGTAGTGAAGAGGTTGAACCTAGAGCCTCTTATACAGAATAAAGTAAGTCAGGGAAAAACAGCTATCATATATTAACACATATGTATGAAACCTAGAAAAATGGTACTGAGGAACCTAGTAGAGAGTGGACTTGTGAACACAGTGGGGGAGGGGGAGGGGGAGACAAATTGAGAAAGTAGCATTCACATATATACACTATCATGCATTAAATAGATATTGGGAAGTTGCTGTATAACACAGGGAGCCCAGCCTGGCACTCTGTGATGACCTAGAGCAGTGATGGGGGGAGGAGAGGGAGGTTCATATAATGTATATATAATATAATATGGTATATATATAGTTATGACAGATTAGCATTGTCATATGGCAGAAATCAACACAACATTTTAAAGCAAGTTTTCTCCAATTAAAAAATAAAACAAAAATTGCATGGGTACTGTAGTTGAATAAAGTAAAACAATAATAAAATATGTGGTTGATGTAAAAGAAGTAGGAGCGAATATGATAGCAGCTAGAAGAAATCTAAATATCAAGGCCAACTTTGGTGACCTTAACCCATTTATTATGACAGAACATTTGTATCCCAGAGTGAATTCACCAAAGTAATACAAATTTCAAATTTTGGTTTTCATCGGAACAATGCTGAATTGCCTGCTATTGTTTCCCTTCAAATTCTTGTTAAAAAAACACAAAAGTATGAACATGAAATCCAACAAAGGACTAGAAGCTAGATTATTGGTTATAAGTTTAAGATTTTAAACTTTTGGTAAATGAATGTGTCACATTTGTAAGGAATTTTCAATGTCATAATTATTAGTCATCCTTTTCTGTTATATAGTTCAATACTGTGGTGATACGCTACACAGTTCAAAATGCAACAAGTTCTAAACACTCAGCCTCAAATGTTGGCCCCTTGTTTTGACTCTAATCAATGCAAAGTTCAGATTTGAAAGCAGTCAGTACGTTCAAATGAAAATCCCAATAAATAAGTCAGCAGTTGATAACTTAGTAGACTCATGGCAACTGGTATCTGCCCACCGTCTTTGCTGGCACAGAGCTGTCCCGTCATAACAAGTGTTGTCATTTATCAGGTGTTCATCATAGTAAGATAAAACTAAATTTGAAAGAATTGAAAGCAAAACTTCATAGAATGTCTGTACACCCCAGAAATAAGAAGATGCTTTACAGGAATAAATATGTGTTGGCAACACATCGCTTCTCCTATTTCAAGGACAAAATTGAAACCATATTTCCACGGGGTGCAAACATTGATTGCTCTATGTTCTTGTAAACAGAGAACTACAAACAGTACTGCAGCATCTCTTGATCCTCCTTTACTTTCATGTGAATTCCAAAAATGTATCAGTTAAAGGGGGCTTCTGAATTCAATTCAGAACACAGACAGGAATTCGTATGCCAAGAAGAGAGGCAGAGCATACTCGAGGTAAGAGTAAAAACAAACAAAACACAGTTGTATTCAATTTGAAAGATATAAAACTGTTATTCACTAATGGGCATAAAATGAGTAAGCACAAATTATAGATTATCTCAAAGTTTCATTTAAATTGGGAGTTTTGTCTTTTCATTTCTCTTCCTTCCTCCACTAATGGTCAGGCTGGGTCCTTCAGTGCCACGCAGCCAAAGTACTTTTTAATCCCTCCCCACTTAATTCCCTTCAGAAGCTTCATCATCACTCACAAGGCACTGCATTGTTTAGCCTCTACCATCCTCTGAAGCCTCAGCTCTCACCACTCTCCTTTCTCTACTAGGCCCCAGCCACACTGAATTTCTTTCAGTTCCAAATGCTCCCAGGGCCTTTCTTCTCAGGATATTCATGTTACTCCCTCTGCCTGAAAAGCCATTGCCACTAGACGTCACCTGGCTAATTTGCATGCATTGTTTGGATTTCAATTTTTATGTCATTCACTCCACAATGATGACCCTCCCATCAACATGTTAAGACTCCTCTCATGTTCTTTCATTGCAACATTTGCTTCTTAATAGTATTTATGATTAGAGCCAAATCATTCATTTTGAAATTATTTATGTATTGCTTGAGTGTAGGTTTCTTGAAGACCTGTCTTGTTGGTCTCTGGGTCCTAAGTACAAAAGTAGTGCTCTCAACACTTAAGTACATGAACAGTCGTTTGGGAGGGAAGGAGAGTAGGTAGAGAAGGATGCGGAGAGGGAGAAAGGGAGGAGGAGAAAGAAAATAAGAAAGGTGGAACAGAGAAAAGAGAAATGGAAGGAGGAGGGGAATGGAGGGAAGAAAAAAAATGCAGGAAAAAGCTGAATGTCTATCGCTGATGCTAAGTCACTTCAGTCGTGTCCAACTCTGTGTGACCCCATAGACGGCAGCCCACCAGGCTCCCCCATCCCTGGGATTCTCCAGGCAAGAACACTGGAGTGGGTTGCCATTTCCTTCTCCAATGCATGAAAGTGAAAAGTGAAAGTGAAGTCGCTCAGTCGTGTCTGACTCTTCGCGACCCCGTGGACTGCAGCCCGCCAGGCTCCTCCATCCCTGGGATTTTCCAGGCAAGAGTACTGGAGTAGGGTGCCACTGCCTTCTCCGAATGTCTATTAACTATGTTCTATTGTGTGAAACCAGAGGGCAGTTATCAAATGTTATGTATAAGGATTCAATCACCAAGTGGAAAATCATGTTTAAAACTTATCCTAAGCAAGTGTTGAGAGTTCAGGGAGGAAAAGCAGAGAAACTGAACTCAAATAGCAGCAGGTGGGATCATAGAGTGTGATGGTTAGTATTATGTCAACTTGACTGCCTACGGTGTGCATGGATTAAAAGTTATTTGCAGGTGTTTCTATGAGGGTGCTTCTGGATGGGATTAGCATTTGAATTGGTGGACTCAGGAAAATAGATTGCCCTCCCCAATGTGGATGGACATCATCCAATCCATTGAGGGCCTGAGTAGAAGAAAAGGCAGAGTGCTTAAAGATAATAATCTGATTGTTGTATTAAGAAACTAAGTTTGGGTATCATTGGTACCACAGCAGTAGATGAAAAGCATACAGCCATGAAATTTATTTTATTCTAGATTTAACACCACAGAAATAAATGCTACAAAGTTTGAATACTGTGTAGAGAAGTTGTGGTTTGCATTTTTAGTTCTCTTTAGAGATTAATTCATAAATACGTTCAATCTCTTTAAGAGTAAAGATTCTGATTGGGTTGATTCTAGATTTTATTTCACATATTCTGCAAGTTCTGCATTTCCTCTTCTACCTCGTCCATGCTTTACTCATACTAAACTGTCCATGTTAAGATACTTCATTAACTTTATCGTATTATTTACAGGATTTAAAAAAAAAATGTTTTCACAAGCAAAAACTCAAAATTCTCCTTACATTCCAAGTTTTTTTTCAGCATAATACAAAAAAAAATCATTATTTTGTTTAAATACATTTTCCAAGCTGATGTTTCCTGTAGAATCATTTTTTTGAACACGATGTACTCTGCAGAAGATGAGTAAAAAACAACTACATTCTTTCGTAAAACTTCTTGTCAAATATAGTTTGACAGATAGTTCTTTCCCTGCCCTTAAGCCAAATCTTGCAGGATTTCTCGTAGCTTTAATAATAACTCATAAATAACTGATGGATACTCTCCTTTTCAAAGTATTACAGAGTCCTGTTCCATGTCTCCTTCCGTGTAGCTTGAGACTGCACTGAGCTTAGAAGATGGCTACAGGTAGAGGAAGAGTGGGTGGAGGACGGGATGAGTTTGTGTCAGGGAACCTTGGCTCTGTCTCCCACTCTCCTCACTTGGCTGGTGCATTTGAAATCTGGTGTCAGTTTACAGTAGGGGCAGAGGTTCATGTCTTGTCTCATGAAGCACAATTGTGGGTTCCTCCAGGATCTGCTTGCTCGGGGACTCTGACATCGTTTGCCTTCAGCCTGGAAGTATATCCTCTGGATGCTTCTATTGATTTCTCCCTCAGCTCTTGTTTTATGGCAATCCTTTTCTCAGTTAGGATTCCTTCTCCCCTAGGACAACTTCAGGCCAGTTTTGTTTGTGGGATCCACACTGGTTTGGGGAAACAGCCACTTTGCCCGTCTTCTACTCTCACTATGATAGCTCTTTGCTCTGCTGCCAATCTGTTTGATCCAGCCCTTAGGCTTGTGCAAGCTTCTTGATGGGAGCGACTGGCTGGGGGAAAACTGGGTCTTGCTGTGCTCAAGGCAGGGTCATGCTCAGTAAAACTTCTATAAAGTTGTCTGCTGACAGTGGGGCTGTGCTCCCTCCCTGTTAGTTATTTGGCCTGAGGTGACCCAGCCCTGGGGTCTACAGGATCTATGGTAGGGTTAATGGTGACCTCCAGGAGGGCTTACTCCAAGGGACACCTTCCAGGATGCTGCTGCCAGTGCCCCCGTCCCTGTGGTGAGCCACTGCTAACCCACACTTCCACAGGAGACCCTCCAACACTAGCAGGTAGGTCTGGTTCAGTCTCCTGTGGGGTTACTGCTCCTTTCTCCTGCATCTTGGTGCACACTAGATTTTGTTTTTACCCTCCAAGAGTAGAGTCTTGTTTCCCCCAGTCCTGCAGAAGTCTTGCAATCAAATACTGCTGGCCTTCAAAGTCAGATTCACTGAGGATTCCTAATCCCTTTGCTGGATTCCCAGGCTCGGAAGCCTGGTGTGGGGCTCAGAACTTTCACAAGAGTGGGAGAACTTCTTTGATATTATTGTTCTTTAGTTTGCAGATTGCCTACCCAGCAGGTATGGGATTTGAATTTATTGTGATTGCACCCTTCTACCATCTTGTTGCAGCTTCTTCTTTGCCTTTGGACACAGGGTATCTTTTTTGGTGGATTCTAGTGGCCTCCTGTCAATGGTTGTTCAACAGCTAGTTGCAATTTTGGTGCTCTTGCAGGAGGAAATCACAGCTTCTTTTCTAAAAAAATATTCTAAGTGTTGATTCCTTAAAAAGAACAACTTTACTGAGATATAATTCACATACAATTTATCCATTTAAAGCATAAAATTCACTATTATTTATGTGTAACCACTATCACAGTCAACTTTTGAGCATCTCTTCACCTCAAAAAGATATCCTATACATGTTAGCAGGCATTCCCCTTCCCCACTGTCTCCAACTCTTGGAAACCACTAATCAATTTTCTGTGTCTGTGGATTTGCCTACTGTGGACCTTTCATATAACTGGGATCATACTATACATGGCTTTGTATGACTGGCTTCTTTCACTTAATGTGTTATTTTCAAGATGTATCCATGTTGTAGCATGTATTAGCACTTCATTTCCTTTTATTGTGGAATGCATTTTCACTGTACAGATATAGCACATTCAATTTATCTGTTCATCAGTTGGTAGATATTTGGGTTGTTTATACCTTTTGGCTGTTGTGATTAATGCCGCTGTGAGCATTCATGAACAAGTTTTTGTGTGTGTGCTGCTGCTGTCACTTTAGTCGTGTCTGACTCTGTGCGACCCCATAGACAGCAGCCCACCAGGCTCCCCCGTCCCTGGGATTCTCCAGGCAAGAACCCTGGAGTGGGTTGCCATTGCCTTCTCCAATGCATGAAAGTGAAAAGTGAAAGTGAAGTCGCTCAGTCGTGTCCGACTCTTAGTGACCCCATGAGCCCACCAGGCTCCTCCGCCCATGGGGTTTTCCAGGCAAGAGTACTGGAGTGGGGTGCCATTGCCTTCTCCAACCCAGAGGGTATAGGATTTGATTTACCATAACTGTGCCCCTTCTATCGTTTCTTTGAGGCTTCTCCTCTGTCCTTGGATGTGGGGCATCTTTTTTTAGTAGGTTCCAGTGTCTTCCTGTCAATGGTTGTTCAACAGCTAGTTGCTATTTTGATGCTCTGGCAGGAGGAGATGAGTGCACATCCTTCTACTCTGCCATCTTGAACCAATCCCTGATCTAGTCCTTAGGTCTGAATAGGTGAGAGTCAAATATCAATCCTTATGCCCCTCGAATCACCTAATGAGACATATCTTGAAGACTTCCTTGGTTGATTTGAATTGAGGAGAATGCTCCATATCACTTTTGCCCTATGGCAGGATAAAAGGAACACACAGTACCTTACTAATGCTTTCTCAAGAAAAAGATTCATTAGTGCATCTTAGTTCTCCAAGTGAACACTGTCCTTCTTTCTTGTAGGCTAGGGACAAATGATGGGTCAGTGGAAATTCAATCCCTCCTCCAGTGTTTGAAGGAGCCTGATCAAGGGTACAAATGGAGGCCCACCTAAGATGCATCTGAATCAAGCTAATAAGCAGGTTCAATAAAATATGTTCTATCCTCTGACCTTGACAAACATTCCTTTCTAAAATTAAAATTAAAGATATGTGTATAGCTCTAAAACTGATACAATGAGCTGAATTTAACTACCATCGGGTATTTTTGAGCATCCTGTTTGCCAGCTAGCGATGTTTTGTTGTTGTTTAGTCACTAAGTTGTGTCTGACTCTTTTGTGACTCGGTGGACTGTAGCCTGCCAGGCTTCTCTGTCCATGAGATTTCCCAGGCAAGAGTACTGGAGTGGGTTGCCATTACCTTCTCCAGGGCCTCTACCCAACCCAAGGATAAAACCCATGTCTCCTGGTTGGCAGGTGGATTTTTTTTTTTTTTTTTTTTTAAAGTTAGTGGCTGTAGGGAAAGATGCACAGGCTGTCAGTACAAGTCAGGGATGGAGAGACATTTTAATTTTATTTGTGTGACTATTGCATGCCACTGTGCCAAGAGTTCTCCAGGTTCCGTGGAGTCAGATCAATGAATCAGATCAATGGGCACACACAGAAGTGCATGCCCCAGGGATGAATCAGATCAATGGGCACACACAGAAGTGCGTGCCCCAGGGATGAATCTTAACCAGGCTATCACAGGTCATATGAGACCAATGGAGTGGAAGGGGAATGTTGCCTAGGGATCACAGAGAAAGCAGCAGTAACACTTTGATTATACATTTCTAAATCAAGCGTTTCTGGTGGTTCAATGGTAAAGATTCTGCCTGCAGTGCAGGAGACACAGGTTTGATACCTATGTTGGGAAGATCCCTTGGAGAAGTAAATGGCAACCCACTCTAGTATTCTTGCCTGGAGAATTTCATGAACTTTGGAACCTATTGGGCTATAGCCTATGGGATCACAAAAGAGTTGGATATGACTGAGAAACTATACAACAATAACCAAGCATTTGGACACATATTTTAGCTATAAAGTGGTTTAAAATCCAGATGGACTTAAAACCCCTGTCTCTTATACACATCTTTTAGGACTTGGAAATGAATCATAAATCTTACATATCATTTTTAAATATTAAAATGAATAATAAATATTTATAATCACAGAAATGTTAAAAAATATTTTGAATTTCATCAAATGAAGATTTCATGGAATTACTACGGCTTCATAAATTTTCACCCATCTTTTAAAACAATGTCTGGATCCATGCAATAATACAAACTCAGTATCATCTTTCACTTATGTCCATAATTATATAAGAATTTAAGAATAATACAAGTTATTTACTACTGCTGTTTTCATATTGCTAAATGTTCTTCACCAACCATGTGCAATGGCTACATTAACCATATAAATTTGTGATTACTTCTGAAATCATAAAATGGAATATGAAGAGAAGGAAGAAATGGACACTGAGTATTCCTGGAACACCATACTTTAATGTGGAAAACTCTACTATGTTAGTGCTAAGAGGAAGGATTTGATAAGCTAATTAATTTGCCTTTTCTCTTACCCCTAAGCTTTCTTGCCAGTCAAATCCTCTCTCTTCTTCAAATCTCTGTCCACCACCAGTATTGATAGTTGCCTCTATAAGCAGCATAGAAATAATGGCCAGAAAGATGGTGATGCTGCTGAAAAAATAATGACAAGGACAATCCTCTACACAGAGAATTCAAATTCTGTCACTAAAGTTGCACACACAATACTTCCTTTGTGGGGGATACTTAATAAATTGCTGCTTTATTTGGACTTTATTAGACTCATTCTTAATTTAGGAAAGAAATGCAAATATTTGTGGAATATCTTAGAAGGCATTCTATTGTAAAGACTTTGATGGACAAAATAAAACTTTCTACCTTATTTTAAACCCTCAAAAGCCCATGACAATTCTGGACATAAAATAGATGTTCATGTGCTAAAATTTATCAAATGTTGAATAGCAAATAAATACCAAAAAAACTGTGCCTATCAGAGCTAGGGGAGTAGTACATCTTGTCTTGCATTTCCTTATATATTAGTCTTTTAAGCTCTTGGAGTCAATATTTTTTGGTTTTCACAATATGACAGCAACTATGAAAGGATCTGACTTATATTAATTTGATTTAGGCTTTGGAACAAATTGTAACTGAACATACCATAGGTTTGGTTCACTAGAAAGAGGCTAACCTACTAGCAAGAATCCACTTCTTGATATAATCAATTATTTTCTTATTTTAACAGAAATAATAAAACTTCTGAAATCACAAATTTTATTTCTTAGAAAATATCTCTGAAAATAAAATCAACCCCTAGTTGTCATGATGGGAGTGAAGTCCAGGCATGGTAGTGAATGCAGCAGTGGGTGTAAGAAAACATATTTTAGTGAGACAGGAGTTCAGGATAATGCTAGTGAGTTTTTTTTCCCCTCCCCATATCCACATTTCACTAAATTCTTTTTTATGACCACATGCAATTAGTGATCAGTGCAGAAGCGCGGCTGAGAGGAGATACCCCATGCCCAAGGTCAGGGACGGTGACCGAGAGCGCCAGGCTGCGACAGATAGCGCAGGAGCAGCTGAGAGGATCTACCCCACATCCGAGGTCAGGGGCGGCGGCCGAGAGGGGCAACCCCACATCCAAGGAGCCGCGGCTGCGCGGGAGCAGGAGGGCCGAGAGGAGCTACTCCATATTCAGTGTCAGGAGGGATGACCTCATCCAAGGTAAGGAGCAGTGGCTGCGCTTTGCTGGAGCAGTCATGAAGAGATACCCCACGTCGAAGGTAAGAGAAACCCAAGTAAGATGGTAGGTGTTGCGAGAGGGCAGACACACTGAAACCATAATCACCGAAAACAAGCCAATCTGATCACACGGACCACAGCTTTGTCTCACTCAATGAAACTAAGCCATGCTGTGTGAAGCCACCCAAGATGGACGTGTCATGGTGGAACGGTCTGACAAAATGTGGTCCACTGGATAAGGGAATGGCAAACCACTTCAGTATTCTTGCCTTGAGAACCCCATGAACAGTATGAAAAGGGAAAATGATAGGATAGTGAAAGAGGAACTCCGTAGGTCAGTAGGTGCCCAATATGCGACTGGAGATCAGTGTCAAAATAACTCCAGAAACAATGAAGGGATGGAGCCAAAGCAAGAACAATACCAAGCTGTGGATGTGACTGGTGATAGAAGCAAAGTCCAATGCTATAAAGAGCAATATTGTATAGGAACCTGGAATGTTAGGTCCATGAATCAAGGCAAATTGGAAGTGGTCAAACAGGAGATGGCAAGAGTGAATGTTGACATTCTAGGAATCAGCAAACTAAAATGGACTGGAATGGGTGAATTTAACTCAGATGACCATTATATCTACTACTGTGGGCAGGAATCCCTCAGAAGAAATGGAGTAGCCATCATGGTCAACAAAAGAGTCTAAAATGCAGTACTTGGATGCAATCTCAAAAACAACAGAATGATCTTGGTTTGTTTCCAGGGTAAACCGTTCAGTATCACAGTGATCCAAGCCTATACCCCAACCAGTAACACTGTAGAAGCTGAAGTTGAACGGTTTTATGAAGACTTCCAAGATCTTCTAGAACTAACACCCCCAAAAGATGTCCTTTTCACTATAAGGGACTGGAATGCAAAAGCAGGAAGTCAAGAAACACCTGGAGTAACAGGCAAATTTGGCCTTGGAAATGGAATGAAGCAGGGCAAAGGCTAATAGAGTTTTGCCAAGAAAATGCACTGGTCATAGCAAGCACCCTCTTCCAACAACACAAGAGAAGACTCTACACATGGACATCACCAGATGGTCAACAAAGAAATCAGATTGATTATATTCTATGCAGCCAAAGATGGAGAAGCTCTATACAGTCAGCAAAAACAAGACCTGGAGCTGACTGTGGCTCAGATCATGAACTCCTTATTGCCAAATTCAGACTTAAATTGAAGAAAGTAGGGAAAACCACTAGACCATTCAGGTATGACCTAAATCAAATCCCTTATGATTATACAGTGGAAGTGAGGAATAGATTTAAGGGCCTAGATCTGATAGATAGAGTGCCTGAAGAACTATGGAATGAGGTTCGTGACATTGTACGGGAGACAGGGATCAAGACCATCCCCATGGAAAAGAAATGCAAAAAAGCAAAATGGCTGTCTGGGGAGGCCTTACAAATAGCTGTGAAAAGAAGAGAGGC
>SJYT01037396.1:475425-491049 GCA_006410635.1 Cephalophus harveyi
GTACAGGAGACAGGGATCAAGACCATCCTCATGGAAAAGAAATGCAAAAAGTAAAATGGCTGTCTGGTGAGGCCTTACAAATAGCTGTGAAAAGAAGAGAAGTGAAAAGCAAAGGAGAAAAGGAAAGATATAAGCATCTGAATTCAGAGTTTCAAAGAATAGCAAGAAGAGATAAGAAAGTGTTCCTAGTGATCAAAGCAAAGAAATAGAGGAAAACAACAGAATGGGAAAGACTAGAGCTCTCTTCAAGAAAATTAGAAATACCAAGGGAAGATTTCATGCAAAGATTGGCTCGATGTAGAATAGAAGTGATATGGACCTAAGAGAAGCAGATGTTATTAAGAAGAGGTGTCATGAATACACAGAAGAACTGTGCAAAAAAGATTTTCACGACCCAGATAATCACAATGGTGTCATCACTCACGTGGAGCCAGATATCCTGAAATGTGAAGTCAAGTGGGCCTTAGAAAGCATCACTATGAACAAAGCTAGTGGAGGAGAAGGAATTCCCATGGAGCTATTTCAAATCCTGAAAGATGATGCTGTGAAAGTGCTGCACTCAATATGCCAGCAAATTTGGAAAACCCAGCAGTGGCCACAGGACTGGAAAAGGGCAGTTTTCACTCCAATCCCCAAAAAAGGCAATGCCAAAGAATGCTCAAACTACCACACAGTTGCACTCATCTCACACGCTAGGAAAGTAATGCTCAAAATTCTGCAAGCCAGGCTTCAGCAATACGTGAACCAGTGTTGGAGAAGACTCTTGCAAGTCCCTTAGACTGCAAGGAGTTCCAACCAGTCCATCCTAAAGGAGATCAGTCCTGGGTGTTCATTGAAGGACTGATGTTGAAGCTGAAACTCCAATATTTTGGCCACCTCATATGAAGAGTTGACTCACTGGAAAGCACCCTGACAGTGGAAGGGTTTGGGGGCAGGAGGAGAAGGGGATGACAGAGGATGAGACGGCTGGATGGCAACACCGACTCGATGGACATGAGGTTGGGTAAACTCCGGGAGTTGGTGATAGACAAGGGAGCCTGGCGTACTGTGTTTCATGGGGTCAGAAAGAGTCGGACACGACTGAACAGATGAACTGAAGTGAACATTCCATTGTACAAATGTACCACAGCATCTTTATCCATTCATCTGTTGATGGACCTCTAGGTTGCTTCCATGTCCTGTCTATTGTAAATATTGCTGCAATGGACATTTAGTACCCATACATTTGGAAGTCCCAGAAAAAAATCCTTTACTGCAATTTGATATCGACAACTTAAATTCTCGATATCAAGTTCACTGTGTGGAAGACATTTAGAAAAGCTTAGAATCTGAGTGGATATGAATGCTTTGTTAAACTTATCCACCACAGTTTTTGTTGTTGTTCAGTCTTGAAGTCTTGTCTGACTCTTTATGACCCCATGGACTGAAGCATGCCAGGCTTCCTTATCCTTTACTGCTTCCCAGAGTTTGCTCAAACTCATGTCCATTGAATCAGTGATGCCATCCAACCATCTTATTCTCTGTCACCCGCTTCTCCTCCTGCCTTCAATCTCTTTCAGCATCAGGGTCTTTTCCAATAAGTTGGCTCTTTGGATCAGGTAGCCAAAGTATTGGAGCTTCAGCTTCAGCATCAATCCTCCTTACTATTTCTCTGCAGGTTTGATGTTCATGTTTCTGCACAACTGAGGACTGATCTTCTGTTACATTTAAAAAATATCTCTTCAACTCTTTATTCTGTTATAGGACTTGTATTCTAGACCTTACTAAATTCACTTATTAATTCTCATAATTTTTTTTGTTGATTTCTTATAAATTCCAATGCATTCAATTATTTGGTTTGTGAAAAAAGACAATTGTGCCCCTTACATTTTTGTTTACACTTAAAATTTCCTTTTCTTGCCTTATTTTCCTAAGACTTTTAATACACTATTTATAAGAAGGGGTGAGATTGGATATCCTTGGTTCATTCCTATTCTTGTGGGTGGGGGGTGGGGGGGTGGGGGGGTGTAGAATTTAGTTTTCACCATTAAGTTTATATTAACTATAAGATTTTTTTCTTGGATTGCTTTTATATGGTAAAAGAATTTTCCTTTTAGTTCTAGTTTATCAAGAGTTGTATCATTAATGGGTGTTGAATTTTTTCACAACTTCAACTGAAATTTATAGGCAATGCCTCATTTCAATATTGGCCTTCCCTTTTGTTTTTAAGTAAAATATTTACTTAGTAGCTCTATTATTTGCACATTAAAAAATACTAAGTTCACCTGTTCTTCACCCTCCCAGTTCCCACTCTTTTTCCATAGATAAACACTTTTATTCAGAGAAGGCAATGGCACCCCACTCCAGTACTCTTGCCTGGAAAATCCCATGGATGGAGGAGCCTTGAAGGCTGCAGTCCATGGGGTCGCTGAGGGTCGGACACGACTGAGCGACTTCACTTTCACTTTTCACTTTCTTGCATTGGAGAAGGACATGGCAACCCACTGCAATGTTCTTGCCTGGAGAATCCCAGGGACAGGGGAGCCTGGTGGGCTGCCGTCTATGGGGTCACACAGAGTCGGACACAACTGAAGTGACTTAGCAGCAGCAGCAGCAGCAAACACTTTTATTAGCTTCCAGTATAAGCTCTTTGCATTTCTAAAAATGTAAAGTTTGAAAAAAATCAGTGTACATTCTAATTTTGCTCCACCTTTTAAATGTATAGCAGTCTACAAAGAGATTTTACATTTTGCTTTTTTTTCACTAAATAGATCTTGGAAATCTAGTCCTGCTAGGAACTGAATGTTGCACATCCGCCAATTCATATGTTGAAGCTCTAACCCTAAATGTAACTGTATTTGAAGGTGGAGTCTTTGGAGGGTAATTAGGTTTAGATGGGACTTCCTGGTGGCTCAGATGGTAAAGAATCTACCTGCAATGCAAGGGACTTGGGTTCAATTCCTGGGTTGAGAAGATCCCTTGGAGAAGGTAATCGCTACCCACTCCAGTATTCTTGCCTGGGGAATTCCATGGACAGAGGAGCCTGGCGGGCTACTGTCCATGGGGTGGCAAAGAGTCAGATATGACTGAGTGACCAACACTTACTTAGGTTTAGATGAGGTTATGAGCTTCCATGAGGATAGTGTCCTAGTAAGAAGGGGAAAGACCAGAGATCACTCTCTCATTCCATCATGTGAGGATACAGCTAAGAGATGGCTGTCTGCAAGCCAGAAAAGGGGCCCTCACCAAGAATGCAATCTACTGACACCTTGATCTTAGACTTTTCAGCTTCCAAAACTTTGAGAAATAAGTGTCTATTGTTTAAGCCACCCCGTCTATGGCATTTTGTTACAGCAGTCCAAGCTAACTAAAGTAGTGCATAGTTCAGTTCAGTTCAGTCACTCAGTCATGTCCGACTCTTCACGACCCCATGAACTGCAGCATGCCAGGCCTCCCTGTCCATCACCAACACCTGGAGTTTACCCAAACTCATGTCCATAGACTCGGTGATGCCATCCAGCCATCTCATCCTTTGTCGTCCCCTTCTCCTCCTGCCCTCAATCTTTCCCAGCATCAGGGTCTTTTCAAATGAGTCAGCTCTTCCCATCAGGTAGCCAAAGTATTGGAGTTTCAACTTCAGCCAGGCCTTCCAATGAACACCCAAGACTGACCTCCTTTAGGATGGACTGGTTGGATCTCCTTGCAGTCCAAGGGACAACTTGGAGAAGCCTGGCTTGGAGAATACTTTAGGTCAGAAAAGTGACCTTTTCCAGTCCTGTGGCCACTGCTGAGTTTTCCAAATTTGCTGACATATTGAGTGCAGCATTTTCATAGCATCATCTTTTAGGATTTGAAATAGCTCAATTAGAATTTCATCACCTCCACTAGCTTTGTTCATAGTGATGCTTCCTAAGGCCCACTTGACTTCACATTCCAGGATGTCTGGCTCTAGGTGAGTGATCACACCATTGTGATTATCTGGGTCATGAAGATCTGTTTTGTACAGTTCTTCTGTGTATTCTTGCCACCTCTTCTTAATATCTTCTGCTTCTGTTAGGTCCAGACCATTTCTGTCTTTTATTGTGCCCATTTTTGCATGAAATGTTCCCTTGGTATCTCTAATTTTCTTGAAGAGATCTCTGGTCTTTCCCATTCTGTTGTTTTCCTCTATTTCTTTGGACTGATCCCTGAGGAAGGCTTTCTTATCTCTCCTTGTTATTCTTTGGAAATCTGCATTCAAATGGGTATATCTTCCTTTTCTCCTTTGCTTTTCACTTCTTTTCTTTTCACAGCTATTTGTAAGACCTCCTCAGACAGCCATTTTGCTTTTTTGCATTTCTTTTTCTTGGGGATGGTCTTGATCCCTGTCTCCTGTACACTGTCAGGAACCTCTGTCCATAGTTCATCAGGCACACTCTATCAGTAGTGTGCATAGGAGGATTCCTCATTATTTCTTATAGCTACTAGTGTTCTATTGTATGAGTATAGAAAATGAGTGCCCTTGATGCAAATGTGGTTTGTTTCCAATCTTTTGTTATTTCAGAAATGCTGAAGTGGTTAACCATGTATATATGTCAATTCTTATAATTAGTATCCCAGTTTAAAGGGTACATGCATTTGTAATTTAAATAGTACAAATATGTATTAACTTTTAATTTTTCATTACAATGTAATGGTGAGCCTTTTGTTCAGATGTGTTATGGGAAAGTCTTGTCTGACTTTTATCTAGATTCTGTCATTCATTTATCATCCTGTCTCCAAGTCATGTGTTCTTTCTCTTTTAGTTTCAACAACATATCTCAGGCTAGACAATGTCAGAATGGTTGCATTATTTTATCATGATTTTATAGTGACTATAAAGAATGCATAATCTCTTGATCTGCAATGGCTTAGAGTTCAGATCAGTCTTAACTGCATTTTTGTCACTAAAGCTACTATTGTTCCCAAATTGCTAAAGAAAATATATTCTGCAAAATTATAACATAAAAAGATTTTCACTCTTCTCCAACACTAAAGTTGGAAAAATATCTGCTCTAAAATTCAACCCTCTTTCTTTGCACTGTTCTTTCTTTGCATAATTTCTCTCTGTCCTTGAGAAAAGGATTATATAGATTCACTTAGAATAGAGGAAGGAAAAAGATTTGCAAGTTCAGTACTACTTAATTTCCCACATTTTGCAAAAGGAATTGACTCTCTCTTACTCTGTCAAAAGCAATCTCATTGGCTGTAGTATCGAAATATGTTTTATTGATCTGTTTGTATGTCCTGGGTGAAGACTATACCTACTTTTGTGGTCCAATAAAAAGGAATAATGATTGGAACTTTAACAAGTCTAGTAGATTGGGGGGCTTCAAATATTACTTGCCAGTGTGAATGGCTGACTCTAGATTTACTTATATTAAAATAGATGCTAGCTTTTTCGTCTTTTGCTCTCTCTGGAAAATAACTCAAAATGGTTATGCTGGAAACATTACAGATGACCATTAAATCCAAACAAACAGCAAACTTTGATAATACTTTATCCCTGCTTTCTCTGAAGTTTATGGTAATAGGCCCCTTTCATTTCATTCCTATCTTTTCTATCTTTGGATGTACCTCTGAAGAGAGTACAAAAGGCAGAAGGGAAAATGAATGCCGGAAGAACAGAACTCATTGTACAGAAACTAAATATGTGATGCAATCCCTTGAAGGAACAGTATGCAAAGCATTCTTGGGTGGCTTTAACTTGAACAAATAACAAAGCCATAGACGTTAAATAATTAATAATATTGAAAGAAATGCTATACAAATGTAAAGCATCAACCTATGTCAGACCCTATAATAGATTTATATTTCTCTCAAATATTTTTGGATGTTGGTGTAAGGAAGCAGAAAGACATTTAGGGCTAAAGAATCAATAGAGCTATAAATTCCCTCCTAGTGCATTTAGTTAAAAATGAATGCATTTTATTCATTTATTAGGATCTCTTTAATGAAGCATACTTAATTCCAATCCTTTTTATATCCCTTTTGTGTTAAAATATTGAGTTAGTTTATTGGTTAACTGACTTGAAAGAAATACTGGTTAAGAACAATAGCTTTGAAACTAGAGCCTGAATTTGAATTTTGGTTTCCCTACTTGTTAACTGGGCTTCCCTGGTGGCTCAGAGGGTAAAGAATGAGTTGTCTCACATATTCTCCAGTTTCTCAAATGCACAGTTTCCTCACTGGTGAAACAGCATGCTGCTGCTGCTGCTAAGTCGCTTCAGTCGTGTCCGACTCTGTGAGACACCATAGACGGCAGCCCACCAGGCTCCCCCTTCCCTGGGATTCTCCAGGCAAGAACACTGGAGCGGGTTGACATCTCCTTCTCCGGTGAAACAGCATGAGGTGAGGTGAGGTGAGGTGAAGTCGCTCAGTCGTGTTCGACTCTTTGCGACCCCGTGGACTGTAACCTACTAGGCTTCTCTGCCCATGGGATTCTCCAGGCAAGAATACTGGAGTGGATTGCCATTTCCTTCTCCAGGGGATCTTCCCGACCCAGGGATCGAACCCGGGTCTCCCGCATCAGAGGCAGACGCTTTAACCTCTGAGCCACCAGGGAAGCCCGTGAAACAGCATAAAAATACCTAATTCATAAAGATGTTGTAACGATTAAGTGAGATGATATACATTAAACATTCAACACATTCCAGGCAAATAATAAAAGCTTAATGCATGCTAATGGCAATGAACAGAAATTATTTTCAGTTCCAATACAGGTACACTAATTGAATATGAGGAAATCTGCTTAGTGATAATCGCTTTAACTAAAACAATAGAATATATGGCAAAACTATATATATGCACACACAAACATGTATAGTAAGTAATGGAGAAACAATGCTTTTGGAAGCAAGAAACAAATATGCTTAACCCATGTATATATGTTTTACAACTACTGATTCTAATATTTGTATCTTTCTCTATATTAGCACATTCCAGGAGGATAAGCAATATTTCTAGCTCTGTACATTCAGTAAAACACATCTGCATGTACTTTAAGAATCCATCGGGGTGCTAGGTTCCCTCTGGTATAATGCTGTGAGTATAGCTGAGGCTGGAAATCTTTCAGGAATAGCATCATAACACATCCCATGATGTCATGCATTTTCTGGCTGGCATCATTCCCAGTGGGGCAGAATTGACACACAGTATGACATGACTATTGAAACAGGTTAAGATGAATGATCTGAAAATATTTTTAAAGATAGGATTAGTGAGGACAGCCTACTAATTTTCATTTAATTGTTCTGTAACATCATTTAATATTAGAATGCTCAGGAACATACCATCTGCAAATTCTATTTCTCTATTAAATCCCCAAAGTTTAACTTTGGGGTAGATGACAGAGAGCTAAAAGGAAGTAGGGAAAACTAGAAATTTATAAAAGAAATAAATTTTAAATGAGATGGCTAAGATTATCCAGAAAATCATTTTTATCATCAGTAAATATACTTTTCACCCTTTCCTCTTGATTCATGTAAATTTAATAAAGAGAGTTAAAAAAATGTGTGCTGGCCTGCATTTTATTATGTAATAGCGCTTGCATGGTACCGCTTTTCTGTTTCTCACTTCATCAGAACTGTTTTTCATTTGGTGGGACCTCCTCAGCTGTGACAGTGTCAGGACAAAAGCATCTGTAGTTGTGCAATCATCCACTGAAAGCTGTTCTGTTTCCATGTAACTATACATCTCCTTTAGACCAAATGGGAGATGCTTAATGTTAATAAATAAGCAATTTCTGCATAAATAAAGACCAGGCCCTGCAATCGACAGACCTGATTAATTATTTTTTTTCTGTGCCAAGCCAAATGGACTCATAAAACAAGAGATAAAGCTGTGAATTGTATACTTGGTTACAAATGCATTCAGAATAAATATGGTTTCTATTTGTAAATACAAATATTATAGTGCTATGGGATTCAAACTTAATCCATTACAATAGAGAAAAATACAAATGTATGACCCTTGTGCGTAAAGCACATTTATACCAAAACACTGCAGCAATGGATAATACCTTTCTCTTTGATTTTGATACCAAAAATATGGTTCAAATTTCTGGGAGATATGAGCAACTCATCTCCTTTCTGGCCTCTCACTGTCTCCCTGCCCCTCCCCCAAACTTTAATATTTAATCTGATCAAATGGGAACATTATATGGTGATTTTTGTACAAGTTGCATATATTTGCATTAATGTAACAATAGGGTCTTTAAAAAAGTGATGGTGCTAATTTTTAAAAAAGGGATGTTTTATACTTCTATGAATATAGAAACTGAGAACTATAATAAAGAAGCAGCTATGTTAGCTATCATTTTCTTTTGCTATAAAAATAATTTTTTACCACTATGAGAACAATTTGTACAGATAGTCTCTTTTCTGCAATTTTTCTCATTTCTTACAGGGAGATTGTAAAGTCATGGTTGACCACAATAATAAATGGTTGCCCTAGATAGGGTTTTGATGTCACAAATTCAACATCTTAGTTTAGGATCAAATAGATAGAGAACTCAAGCTGCTGCTGCTAAGTCGCTTCAATCGTGTCCGACTCTGTGCGACCCTATAGATGGCAGCCCACCAGGCAATAACACTGGAGTGGATTGCCATTTTCCTCTCCAATGCATGAAAGTGAAAAGTGAAAGTGAAGTCGCTCAGTCTTGTCCGACTCCCAGTGACCCCATGGACTGCAGCCTACCAAATCTTCTGTCCATGGGATTGGCCAGGCAAGAGTACTGGAGTGGGGTGCCATTGCCTTCTCTGGGAACTCAAGCTAGGAGAAAGCAAAATCCGCTTTAATTGTAGCTTTGACAACTGTCTGTGATAGTTAAAGGGATTACAAGAAACACATGAAAGGTAATAGATACGTGTTTGTTTGACAATAGAGTTCAAAGTTTCTTCTGTTCTGAATGTTCTACTTTACAAAGAGAAAATGTAAATTTAGAAGATAGTTATAGTTGATTTAAGGCCTTTTTTTCTACTTAAGAGAAGCTACTTTATAATGATAAGATTCTGGCAAACTATTGTGTTCTTTCTAAAAACAAACTAAAGTTCTAAGAAAAATCATTTTTATTTTATTTAGACAAATTAGCACTTGAAGAATATCCATTTGTAAATAATATAAAATATAATTTTAAAAATTAAACATTGCATTAAGAAATATAAGGTCCCCCTTAAGAAGCTCTGCAGGTTCCATGAAGTCCTGGTAAACTTCAAGTGATCCAGCTGGCAACCACTTTTCCCTCAGACTATACTGAATGCTTACTACATTGGACTATCCCCCTCCAACCTTAATTCAGCATCCTTCCCACTAACTCTGTAAATATAAATATATAGACTCCTAAATAATAATTTGGTCACTAAAGTCATTTCTGCACCAGGCATAAGCTTTTCAGGACTAAAGTGAAACTTGAATTCAATCCTCAAATCAGATGTTACCTCTTCTGTGAAGATTTCTTCAATGTTCTAACCCCACCCCAACTGAGGTAAGTTTAAGTCTTCCTCCTCCACAATGTTATTACATTTTACATGGACACACACACATGTAAACACACATGCACACTTGCATTGGAGCCATGCTCACATTTTAATGTATATCCTGTTTGCTTGCTTATCTTCTCTATGTGATCACAGAAAGACATGGAAAATACCTTCTTATTGTACACTTATTAAATAAATAAAGCTCAATTAATGTGTGATGAGTGAATAAGTAAATGAACTGGTTAAAAATAGTTAGGAGAAAATAAGTTGATACCATGAATCACAGATAAGTTATCCACTCTATGAATTCTTTCTTCACTCTATATAAGGCTATCTCTAGGTTCATAATCTAAAATGCATTTAAAGGCAAGATGAGAAATGTAATTTAGTTCAGCTTGTTATTTAAATATGAAACTATACTGCTCACATGACAATATTTCTAAATTTTGAGAGAATTAAATGGATTTCAACTTTATACTTTCTATGAAAATGTCTGAATCTAGAAAAACAAATAATAATGGAGAAATTACTCATAAGATGATTACATGAATACGATAGGTCTAAAATATATCTGAGACTCTTTGAAATGAGTGTTCAAATTGCTGTTTGGAAAACAAGTGCTTGCTCCTTTACTACTCCAAGTCTTTCTTCGAATGAGAAGAGTAACAACCAGGTAACAGCATGTATCTATTTTTTAAATATTTGGATTTAGGTAATTAATTCTCTGTATGTCCTCTTGTGTTTTTGTTTTTGTTGAGAAGATATTTACATGTTTTTCCTACTATATGTATTTTGTAATTAAAAACAATGCTCTTATTTAATTATTAATTAATCTATTTGAGCTTGCTACATTGATCTTTAGTCCCACCAAAAGACCTAAAAGAAATAAGAGCACTGGTCACTTAGGTATCACAAAAATCAAGTAACTGAAAGGATGTGCTTATTGTTTTCCATTGTTACTGTCCATTCATTCCTTTGAATGTTTAATAGTGAATGTCTATTTTTATTCTTTGTCCATTCCATACCTTTAGAATAATTGTAGCTACTTTTAGTATCAATGATACTATATGCCTTTAAAATTGAGCTTAATCCTGTTTATTTGGGTGTTGAACGTTTTAAGATCCCAGATACAATATATACTTTGAGAAATTAACAATCAAGAACCCATCATGTTGGATTAAAAGTGATAGAAACAGCTTAATGAAAAGCTGTTTCTCAGACAAGCTTAATGAAAAAGGAGATTTATAGCAAAGATGCTGGGAGAGACCACATGAAGGAAGCTACTGAGAGCTATGATAGCCTTAGGGATGTCAGAAACATTCTGCCTGTAATCTGTGCTTCTTTCTGGGCGTTCGGGACATGGTTGCTGGAAGTTCTGCAGTCTCAGACTTGGAGCTTCATGACCAGGGAGGAAAGAAAGAGTCTTATCATCTCTAGCAAAAATATCCTTGGGAAAAACTCTGATTGGCTCACCTTGATGCATATACCCATTCCCAAACCAATCCCTCTGACCCCAGCTAAAGCAAATTATAAGTGGTCCAGCCTGGGCCACATAATCATCTCTGTGGTCAAGATAGGGGACTGTTTTTCAAAGGATGATGATGGGGATACTGGGCCAGCCATGGCAATAGCCACTACAAAAAGAAACCACTTTGATTTATTAACCTTTAATTCCTAAGTCTATAACATTATAGAGATTATAGGGGGAAAATAGAGTCAAATATTTGTAATGGCCTGGCTTGCTGCGATTCATGGGGTCGCAAAGAGTTGGACACGACTGAGCGACTGAACTGAACTGAACTATTAATGTAAGGGTGGAAAGGTGTCTGTATAACATTTAAATATTTGCTCTGGCTAGGGATTATTACCTTCCCTGGTAGCTCAGCTGGTAAAGAATCTGTCTGCAATGCGGGAGACCTAGGTTTGATCCCTGGGTTGGGACAAGCCCCTGGAGGAGAGAGCGGCAACCCACTCCAGTATTCTTGCTTGGAGAATCCCCACGGACAGAGGAGCCTGGCGGGCCACAGTCCATGAGGTTGCAAAGAGTCAGACACGACTGAGTGAGCACAGCACAGCACAGGAATTATTATGGAAAAAAAAGAATAAGAAACCACCACTATTGAGGCCAGATGTTAACAAGAAAATTTAATTTCAATATTAGAATGTAATGGGTTATGAAATTTTAAAGTGAGCTGCCAGGCCAAGATGATATTTTTCAAAGGAGTTGTCTGTAAAAAAAAAACAACCCTTACTAGCATTGTTGTTCAGTCGGTCAGCTGTATCTGACTCTTCACAAACCCATGGACTGCACCATGCTAAGCTTCCCTGTCCTTCACTATCTCCCAGAGTTTGCTCAAATTCACGTCCATTGAGTTGGTGATGACATCTGACCATCTAATCCTCTGTCGCCCCCATCTCCTCCTGCTGTTAGTCTTTCTCAGCGTTAGGGGCTTTTCCAGTGAGTTGGCTGCTTGGGCTTTCCTGGTAGCTCAGGAGGTAAAGAATCTGCCTGCAATGCAGGAGACCTGGGTTCAGTCTCTGGGTCAGGAAGATCCCCTGGAGAAGGGAATGGCAACTCACTCCAGTATTCTTGCCTAGAGAATTCTCTGGACAGAGGAGCCTGGTGGGCTACAGTCCACGGAATGGCAAAGAGTCTGACACAACTGAGTGACTAACACACAAACACGAATTCACAATAGGTGGCTAAGTAGTGGAGCTTCAGCATCAGTCCTTTCAATGGATATTCAGGGTTGATATCCTTTAGGATTGACTGGTTTGACCTCCTTGCTGTCCAAGCGACTCTCAAGAGTCTTCTCCAGCATCACAATTTGAAAGCATCAGTTCTTCAGCAATCAGCCTTCTTTACTCTCATTAGAAATATAAATAATAAAGAAAGCAGGGAGGGGAGATTAGTGAAAAGTCTCTTTTGAACAAAATTATGATTCCCTCTTCATCTCAAGAGAGGATTTCTACCAGGATTACTCAGAAAGGCTGAGCTATGTCCCTGCAGCTAGGGAGTCCCAGGGAAGTATAGAGAGTGAGGGAATGGTTGGCAGCAATGACAGTGGAATGACGCACCTCTGTGGGGAGCTTTATAAGATACTGTACAATCAAGTCCACACACGAGCCTCAAAAGGAGAGGCTAGAGGTGAGTCGTCAGACTCAGCATGGTAGAGAAGTCAGCAGCTACTGAAAGGGCGTGCATTTGCCCTTCTCAGGGGGACTGCTGGACAGAGACCACTTGGAATGGGGAACGGGTAGGCTCGGCATTTTGGTGGGGGAGTTGTTTGTTTTATTTTTCAACTGGTTTTCTAACACTATGTAAGTTTCATGTATACAGTATTATAGTTGGTCTTCTGTTTATCCTACAGGGAACTCGCCACCAAAAGTTTAGTTCCTGTCACCATACTGCTGGACTTTCTTGACCCATTTTGCCCACCCTACCCTCTTCACTTTTGGTAATCACTACTGTTCTCTGTATCTATACAAACGTACAAGTTGCTCAAAGGAGAAAGTGTTGACTTTGAACATCTGCCAACCCTTGAGAAAGAGAAAGCAACTTAAGACAGTGGCAGTCGAATAAGAATTTCCCTGCCCCCAGCTCATTCCTTGTCCTTCTCTCACACTGGGTCTGCAGGGAAGGTTCAAATATCATGGTTAGATGGAGGTGAAGGAGAGAAGACCTAAGGGAAAGAATCAGAGACAAAAAGATACAAAATTAGTATCCTCTGGGCTTTACTGGTTTCTTGCTAATTACAGGCCTCAGTCCAATCTAAAGGAGATCAGTCCTGGGTGTTCTTTGGAAGGAATTATGCTAAAGCTGAAATTCCAGTACTTTGGCCACCTCATGCGAAGAGCTGACTCATTGGAAAAGACTCTGACGCTGGGAGGGATTGGGGGCAGGAAGAGAAGGGGACGACAGAGGATGAGATGGCTGGATGGTATCACCGACTCGATGGATGTGAGTTTGAGTGAACTCCGGGAGTTGGTGATGGACAGGGAGGCCTGGCGTGCTGCAATTCATGGGGTCGCAAAGAGTCGGACACGACTGAGCGACTGCACTGAACTGAACTGAACTGAAGATCCACCTGGAGGACTAGGAGTAGCTCTAATTTTGAATACAGTTGGACGCTTTGACTGTAATGAGATTGGACATTCTAAGTACCAAATCCAGGCTTTGGTTATTGTACCAAACCCAGAGTGATCATAACTCTTTTTATTATCTGAAAGTGAGAAGAAGAGTCATGGGCTACTTGTGCTTTATTCCATAGGCAAAGTGAAAAGCTCACATCACTGAATAACTTTCAAAGTGAGAGTGAGTGGGAAAAAGTATACTTTTGATTACAATCTTTCTCTTCTTCTTTCTTTCACAGTGATAGTACCTGAACTGAATTTTCAGGTTCCTAGGCTATTCCTAACCAGTCAATTTTTGTGAAGTGGTATGTTTTGTTTTATCAAGTCTGATACAGATGAATTCTGTATATTACACTGTTTGGGTGTATGGGTATCAGTGTATGGCTATTTCATATTCTTTATCATTTAAATCATCTGGTATCCCAATAAAATAACAATAAAAACAGCTTTGTTGAACTTAAAATTTATTCGAGAGTCAGATTCATATTGTAAAAGTAATAGAGAAAAATCAACCACTAATTAGAACTTGCAAAATATATTTTTACAGATTAATATGAAAAACAAAATGCCATTCAAATGTTTTAATTGGTTTCAGTTTTACAACTGCAAACCAGATGGTTTCTTTTCAAGTAGTTTATAATGTCTTTGCTGAATAACTGAATTACCAAACCAGCTGTGATTATTAACATTTACCTAAACAGAAAAACATGTCTGCTATTTGTTTGCTAAGACAGTACCTGCTTTGCAAAAGTTTCACAAACAAATCATGACTCTACTCTGCATAGCATAGTGTTTTAATAAAGTAGAGAGCAGAGATAAAAGAGATGCACATATTAATTTATTTCCTAAAATGAATGCTGATTTAAAATGTAGGCATTGAAACCAAGCAATCTCTTGTGGATCCTTCCAGTCTTATAATGGTACAACTGTATCTGAAGAACCTGCTTTAGACTCTTTGAAACCCTGTTAATAATTCTCTTTAACCACTTGTTAAAATGTTATATTCTGGAAGCAACTGGTCCTTATAGAAATTTGTTTCTGTTATACGCTGAGGTTTTCTAACTCTAAATTTTAGCAAATGTAAATTTCTAGATACTAATTATAGCTGGAGTACTGAATGCAATTTCAATTCTGTAAAAAAATTAATAACAGAAATTTCAATTAGATATGGGAGACCAGAAAGGGAAGCTGTATGCCCTGTGACAGAAACAGAGCCCAACAAGAAAAAGGAAGATTGCTCTTTCCTGACAAGGACTCAGCCAGTGAAAAGCCATGAACTGTATGGGCTTCCCAGGTGGTGGTAGTGGTTAAAAAAAATAAAAAAAAAGCCTGCCTGCCAATGCAGGAGATGTAAGAGGCAGATTCGATCTGCAAGTTCGATCCCTGGGTAGGGAAGATCCCCTGGAGGAGAGGAGGGCAACCTATTAGAGTATTCTTGCCTTGAGAATCCAGTGGACAGAGGAGCCTGGCGGGATATAGTCCATACAGTTGCAGTCATAAAGAGTCAGACATGACTACAGCAACTACAGCCTCCCAACTTACTTTTTATATAAAAGAGTTCTCCCTCCCTTGCTCTCAAGGGATTTGCATGCATTTCTTCATAGTTGCAGACTCTAAATTCTAACTCTGCTTCCCTGGTGGCTCAGGTGGCAAAGAATCTGCCTGCAGTGTGGGAGACCTGGGTTTGATCCCTGGGTCAGGAAGATCCCCTTGAGAAGGAAATGGCAACCCACTCCAGGATTCTTACCTGGAGAACCTCCATGGACAGAGGAGCCTGGCAGACTATAGTCCATGGGGTAGCAAAGAGTTGGACACAACTGAGCAACTAAGCATAGTACAGCCCATCCCAAATAAACCCATCTTTCCTGGAGAAATATCTGGCAGTCTGTTTGTTTCAAATCAAAATAACTCTCTTTAGAGCCAATTAAAGAAGGAGACATTTAAGGGGAGATGATGGTTACAAATGTTTCAGTTCTCTTTTCAGTTCAGTTCTGTTCAGTTGCTCAGTCGTGTC
>SJYT01037396.1:494384-511872 GCA_006410635.1 Cephalophus harveyi
GGAGGAGGAAATGGCAACCCACTCCAGTGTTCTTGCCTGGAGAATCCCAGGGACGGGGGAGCCTGGTGGGCTGCCGTCTGTGGGGTCGCACAGAGTCGGACACGACTGAAGCGACTCAGCAGCAGCAGCAGCAGCAGCTTTAAATAGAAGTTATTTTTTCACTGTCTTTAGGGTTCTGTGGTTACTATAGAGAATTATGTTATTAGCTTATTTTTCTTCTTTTGTAGGCTGTGGTTAATCTCTAGACCCATTTACCATATTTCCTTTGTCAGTGTATTAAGGAGTTTTTCTAACATGTTTCTAGGTGTAGGTTTTGTTTTATTTATCTTGCCTAGGATTCATGGTTTTTGGATGGTGAAAATTCAGTTATGGAAAATGCTAGCCAATATCTTTTGACTATTTTGTTCAATTCTGTCTAGTCGCTCCTCATGGAATTTCTATATTTTCCCTCTATATTTAAAAAATTCTCTTTTGTCTTTTCCATTACTTTATAGTTTCTTCAATTTACAAGTCACTACTTTCCTATTTTGCTGTTTTTAATGTCTTAATTAATTAATTTCAAAGAATATTCTTTGAAAATTTATTGATATTCTGTTTTATTTTTTAAAAAATGACTGGCTTCATATTTTGGTAATTACAATTTTAATTAAAAAATTTTAACATATTTATTTTATATCTTCATTCAATTATTTCTTCATCTAATGTTCTTGAGGATCTATTTCAGGTGTCTGTTACTTCTCTTGTGTTTGCTGCTGTTGGTTATTTTCTTTACATGGTCTCTAATATTGTATTCAAATTATGTACAGAGGTAAATAGAAACTTGAATTTTAGAGGATAATACAAGGATACCACTGTCATCATCTGCTGTGCAGTTAAATGCAAGTTTTTTATTTTAAAGCACATCTTTTTATTTGGCGTATGACTATTATAATTGAACTAATCATAAAATTTAATGATTAATTTTGGTAGAAAAATATCTTACACAGCATAATAATAAACTAGTATGGGATCTTGATATATATACAGAAACTTGTGTATCATGTAGTGTGAGGATAGCTTTACAAGAGTCACACAATAATTATTTCCTATGAAAACAGGAAGGTTGCCAAAATACGGGAAATGTACACTATCACTATAGCACTAGGTATTTCCCTCTTTTAAGATAATATAATCCTTGTTTAAAGAAATTAAGCCACTTACCCAAGTTCTCAAATCTAATAAGTGATGGATATGTACACTGATTCTAGTTTGAGTTCACAATCCATTGTAGTAATGTAATTACTGTAATGTAACAGTCAGTCACAGCCTGGCTGTTATTACACATTCTTTAGTTTTTATCTAGATACATGGTAGCCCAAATACAAGTGTAGCATTTTGTATCCCAGGTTATATCTTGGGGTGGTCATATACCAGAGTTCTGTCCGGAGGAATAGAAATGGTATGGTATCATTGTCCCTTGATTGAGGGGGTAGAACTGATTCCAAGACCCTCAGCTTCCTGCCAGATACCAAACTCCCCATGCTCAAGTCCCTTATATAAAATGGCACAGCACAATGGGATGATTATACATCTGCTGATATGGAGGATAAAGCAAAGGAGAAGCCCCAGCAAGATGGTAGGAGGAATGAAATCACGTTTAGATTCATACCTAGAAAACACCTACTTCTACTTTATTGACTATGCCAAAGCCTTTGACTGTGTGGACCACAACAAACTCTGAAAAATTCTGAAAGAGATGAGAATACTAGATGACCTGACCTGCCTCTTGAAAAATCTGTATGCAGGTCAAGAAGCCACAGTTAGAACTGGACATGGAAAAACAGACTGGTTCCAAATAGGGAAAAGAGTATGTCAAGGCTGTATATTGTCACCCTGCTTATTTAACTTATATGCAGAGTACATCATGAGAAACGCTGGACTGAATGAAGCCCAAGCTGGGATCAAGATTGCTGGGAGAAATATCAATAACCTCAGATATGCAGATGACACCACCCTTATGGCAGAAAGTGAAGAAGAACTAAAGAGCCTCTTGATGAAAGTGAAAGAGGAGAGTGAAAAAGTTGGCTTAAAACTCAACATTCAGAAAACTAAGATCTTAGCATCTGGTCCCTTCACTTCATGGCAAAAAGATGGGGAAACAATGGAAACAGTGAGAGACTTTATTTGGGGGGCTCCAAAATCACTGCAGATGGTGACTGCAGCCATGAAATTAAAAGACACTTGCTCCTTGGAAGAAAAGTTATGACCAACCTAGATAGCATATTCAAAAGCAGAGACATTACTTTGCCAACAAAGGTCTGTCTAGTCAAAGCTACGGTTTTTCTGGTAGTCATATATGGATGTGAGAGTTGGACTATAAAGAAAGCTGAGCGCCGAAGAATTGATGCTTTTGAACTGTGGTGTTGGAGAAGACTCTTGAGAGTCCCTTGGATTGCAAGGAGTTCCAGCCAGTCTATCCTAAAGGAAATCAGTCCTGAATATTCATTGGAAGGACTGATGCTGAAGCTGAAATTCCAATACTTTGACCACCTGATGTGAAGAGTTGACTCATTAGAAAAGACCCTGATACTGGGAAAGATTGAAGGTGGGAGGAGAAGGGGATAATAGAGGATGAGATGGTTGGATTGCATCACCAACTCAATAGACATGAGTTCGAGTGAACTCCGGGAGTTGGTGATGGACAGGAAGGCCTGGCGTGCTGCAGTCCATGGGGTCGCAAAGAGTCGGACACGACTGAGCAACTGAACTTAACTGAACTGATGGAGGGTCAACTGTATGTGTGATTTTCAGATGTTGATTGTAAAGAAAAGGGTGTGTGGTTCATTTCCACTTTCTCCTTTGTTCTTGCTTGATCACTGATGGGCTTACAGAAGATCAAGTTTAAGGATGTACCCATGTTAAAAAAAAAAAAAAAAAAAAAAAATTTTGCTGTGGCCATTGCTAGATTCATAATACAGTTAATCCTTGAGCAATGCAGGGGTTAAGGGCACCCTCACCTACCATAGTCAGAAAACCATGTCACCACGGTAGGTAAATTACCCTTATTGAAGGTTTCATATCCACAAATTCAATCAGTCTAATTGTATAGCATATGTTTATTGGGGGGAAATTCCACATATATTTGGACTTCAGTAGTTCAAACATGTGTTGTTCAACAGTCAACTGTACGAAAAACTTAGTTTAAATCAACTTTTAAAATATAAATCACGTTGACTAGATATGTTCAAAAATTTCAAAAGAAGATTCCTCTCCCCATTTTATTATATATTTATTTTCCTATACAGGAGTAATGTCACCACATTAGAAACAAGTAGGAAATTATGGAGAAAAAAGTCACCCATAAATTCACACGTTTTCTTTCACATTTTGTGATTTTTCTAGCTATTTTAATAAGCTTTATTTTTAACAAAAGACATAGAAACAAAAGTACCAATAATAGAATATCTTGTTTTTTTCAATTTCCATGTTATGCTATATTTTTATATATTTCTACCTGGGATTAAAATTATCATTTTAAGTGAGTGTATGGCACTCTGTGGAGATGCTACATTTATTTAACTGGAAATTTTATATTGTTCCCAGTTATTTTCTTTGATAAATTTCATTTTCACCATGTACTGGAAGGGTCCATTTTATAATGTTACCTCTGGGTCTCACTTTCCTTCTCTTTAAAAGAAGATAATGATGGTACTTATTTTTAAAATCCTAGAGAAGATTAAATTCACACTTGCTGTTTAGGTGTACAGAGCAGTTCCTGGCACACGGTAAACGCAAAGGATAAAATGTTTCAAAATTGTATATTTTAATCGCCTGAGTTGATTGAAAAAGATAGACTTGATGAAGTGTAAGCAGAAACTAACTCTATTCTTTCTCTCTTTCTCCCTCAAAATCTGTACTTTTTCTGTTTCTTAGATGGAAAGTTCATGATTTTACTGTCTCTCATTGGTAATAAACTAAAAGACCTCTGTTTTGATGATAAAAAATCTAGTCTAGTCTCATAATTATTCCATCATTGCAATACAGTCTAGAGTAAAACTTAAAACTTTGAACTCACACACAATTTAAAGCTTCTCTCCAGCTAATTCTCGTACCTGATCCAGACTGGGAATCCTGATGTGGGAGAGGAAGATGTATTACTTTCTTCATTATAGCACCATGCTCTCTCCCCTTCTACTTTCTAATAAAAGTTGCTAAGTAATAAGCAATTTTGAAAATTTCCTCATTTTATTTTTTTCTCCCAGATAAATGTCACGGCTTTTTTAGGGGTTTAAGACAAGTTTTCCTGGCAAGAAATGATTAGTTTTTTTGTTGTTTTTTTTAGTGAGAATTAACTGATATGGATGTCATTCAGCTTTCTTAGAGAATTCTTAACGATCTATTCATTGAAAGCCTGGCCAGTATGAAAAATCCCTGGAGTCACAAAATAAGAAAAGTTAAAAAACAAACAAAAAACCCCCCTGATGATCTGAGGTGGGTCCATTTTCAGCTGAGCAAAATTTTTAAACTGTAGGGTTTCTCTTATTTGCCCTAAGTTCAGTTCAGTTGCTCAGTCATGTCTGACTCTTGGCAACCCCATGGACTGCAGCACGCCAGACTTTCCTGTCCATCATCAACTCCTGGAGCTAGCTCAAACTCATATCTATCGAGTGGGTGATACCATCCAACAATCTCATCTTCTGTCATCCCCTTCTCCTCCTGCCTTCAATCTTTCCCAGTATCAGGGTCTTTTCCAATGAGTCAGCTCTTCGCATCAGGTGGCCAAAGTATTGAAGTTTCAGCTTCAACATCAGTCCTTCCAATGAATATTCAGGACTGATTTCCTTTAGGATAGACTGGCTGGATCTCCTTGCAGTCCAATGGGCTCTCAGGAGTCTTCTCCAACACCACAGTTCAAAAGCATCAATTCTTTGGTGCTCCACTCTCTTTATAGTCCAACTCTCACATTCATACTTGACTACTGGAAAAACCATAGCTTTGACTAGATGGACCTTTATTGGCAAAGTAATGTCTCTGCTTTTTAATATGCTGTCTAAGTTGGTCATAACTTTTCTTCCCAGAAGCAAGCATCTTAAATTTCATGGCTGCAGTTACCATCTGCAGTGATTTTGGGGCCCCCAAAATAAAGTCTGTTACTGTTTCCATTGTTTCTCCATCTATTTGCCATGAAGTGATGGGACCAGATGCCAAGATCTTAGTTTTCTGAATGTTGAGTTTTAAGCCAACTTTTTCACTTTCTCTTTCACTTTCATCAAGAGGCTCTTCAGTTCCTCTTCACTTTCTGCCATAAGGGTGGTATCATCTGTGTATCTGAGGTTATTGATATTTCTCCCAGCAATCTTGATTCCAGGTTGTGCTTCATGCAGCCTGGTGTTTCTCATGATGTACTCTGCATATAAGTTAAATAAGCAGGGTGACAAGCCTTGATGTACTCCTTTCCCAATTTGGAACCAGTCTGTTGTTCCATGTCTGGTTCTAACTGTTGCTTCTTGACCTGCATACAGATTTCTTAGAAGGCAGGTAAGGTAGTATGCTATTCCCATCTCTTGAAGAATTTTCCACATTTTGTAGTGATCTACACAGTCAAAGGCTTTGGCGTAATCAGTACAACAGAAGTAGATATTTTTCTCTGGAATTCCCTTGCTTTTTCTATGATCCTACAGATGTTGGCAATTTGATCTCTGGTTCCTCTGCCTTTTCTAAATCCAGCTTGAACACGTGGAAGTTCATGGTTCATGAACTGTTGAAGCCTGGCTTGGAGAATTTTGAGCATTACTTTAATAGTGTGTGAGATGAGTGCAATTGTGTGGTAGTTTGAGCATTCTTTAGCATTGCCTTTCCTTGGGACTGGAATGAAACTGACCTTTTCCAGTTCTGTGGCCACTGCTGAGTTTTCCAAATTTGCTGGCATATTGAGTGCAGCACTTTAACAGCATCATCTTTTAGATTTTGAAATAGCTCAACTGGAATTCCATCACCTCCACTAGCTTTGTTCATAGTGATGCTTCCTAAGGCCCACTTGACTTCACACTCCAGGATGTCTGGCTCTAGGTGAGTGAGTGATCACACCATCGTGATTATCTGGGTCATGAAGATCTTTTTTTGTATGGTTCCTCTGTGTATTCTTGTCACGTCTTCTTAATATCTTCTGCTTCTGTTAGGTCCGTAACATTTATGTCCTTTTTGGGTCCATCTTTGTATGAAATGTTCCCTGGGTATCTCTAATTTTCTTGAAGAGATCTCTAGTCTTTTCCATTCTATTGTTTTCCTCTATTTCTTTGCTTTGATCACTGAGGAAGGCTTTCTTATCTCTCCTTGCTATTCTTTGGAACTCTGCATTCAAATTGGTATATCTTTCTTTTTCTTCTTCACCTTTCACTTTTCTTTTCTCAGCTATTTGTAAGGCCTCCTCAGACAACCATTTTGCCTTTCTTTTTCTTGGGGATCACTGTCTTCTGTGCCATGTCATGAACCTCCATCCATAGTTTTCCAGGCACTGTATCAGATCTAATCCCTTGAATCTATTTGTCACTTCCACTGTATAATCATAAGAGATTTGATTAAGGTCATACCTGAATGGTCTAGTGCTTTTCCTTACTTTCCTCAATTTAAGTCTGAATTTTGCAAAAAGGAGTTCATGATCTGAGCCACAGTCAGCTCCCACCAGTCTTGATTTTGCTAACTGTATAGAGTTTTTCCATCTTTGGCTGCAAAGAATATAATGAATCTGATTTCGGTGTTGACCATCTGGTGATGTCCATGTGTAGAGTCTTCTCTTGTGTTGTTGGAAGAGGGTGTTTGCTATGACCAGTGAGTTCTCTTGGCAAAACTCTGTTAGCCTTTGCCCTGCTTCACTTTGTACTCCACGGCCAAATTTGCCTGTTACTCCAGGTATCTCTCATAGCTTAGTTGGTAAAGAATCCACCCGCAATGCAGGAGACCCCTGTTTGATTCCTGGTTCAGAAGATCCGCTAGAGAAGGGATAGGCTACCCACTCCAGTATTCTTGTGCTTCCCTTGTGGCTCAGCTGATAAAGAATTCTGCCTGCAATTCCGGAGACCTGAGTTCGATCAATGGGTTGGGAAGATCCCCTGGAGAAGGGAGCGGCTACCCATTCCAGTATTCTGGTTGGAGAATTCCATGGACTGTATAGTCCATGAGGTCACATAAAGTTGGACATAAATGAGCGACTTTCACTTTGAATTTCCAGGTATCTTTGACTTCCTACTTTTGTATTCCAGTCCCCTATGATGAAAAGGACATCCTTTTGGGGTGTTAGTTCTAGAAGCTATTGTAGGTCTTCATAAAACCATTCAATTTTATCTTCTTAAGCATTACTGGTTGGGGCATAGACTTGGATTACTGTGATTTTTAATGGTTTGCCTTGGAAATGAACAGAGATCATTCAATTTTGAGATTGCACCCAACTACTGCATTTCAGACTCTTTTATTGACTATGATGGTTACTCTATTATTTCTTTTCAGGGTTTCTTGCCCAGATTAGTAGATACAATGGTCATCTGAATTAAATTCACCCATTCCAGTCCATTTTAGTTCACTGATTTCTAAAATGTTGACGTTCACTTTGCCGTCTCCTGTTTGACCACTTCTGAATTACCTCTATTCACGGACCTAACATTCCAGATTCCTATGCAATATTGCTCTTTACAGAATCAGACTTTACTTCCATCGCCAGTCATATCCACATCTGGGTGTTGTTTTCACTTTGGCTCCGTTTCTTCATTTTCTCTGGAATTATTTCTCCACTCTTCTCCAGCAGCCTATTGGGCTTTCATCGACCTGGCGAGTTCACCTTTCAGTGTGGCTTAGCTGGTAAAGAATCCGCCTGCAATGTGGGAGACCTGGGTTTGATCCCTGGGTTGGGAAGATCCCCTGGAGAAGGGAAAGGCTACCCACTCCAGTATTCTGGCCAGAAGGAGTAGGACACGACTTAGTGACTTTCACTTTCTTTTGTCCTATCCTGTTCCAAATAATATTGTACTAACAGTTATTCATCTTAGTGTACCAACCAACACTAAAATGTTACAGAAAAATTATTGTTAGTAACATTGATTTTACTCTGATTTATGATTTTATTTCCACTTTGTATTTCATAACAATATCCATTTCTTTTGAATTACTATGTCTTATTTCAAAGGCATCTTTTATCATGGAAAACACATCAAGAAGTCTAAGGTGTCTGGCACTCATAAGAAGAATTGGTTTCGAAGCCAATATCTTTTTCTCAATACTGGAAGGTAAATTTGTGTCCCTGTAACTACTCCATGACTCAGTGACTTCACTTTCACTTTTCCCTTTCATGCATTGGAGAAGAAAATGGCAACCCACTCCAGTGTTCTTGCCTGGAGAATCCCAGGGACGGGGGAGCCTGGTGGGCTGCTGTCTATGGGGTCGCACAGAGTCGGACACGACTGAAGCGACTTAGCAGCAGCAGCAGCAGCAGCAGCAACCACTCCATATGCAATCTGCAAAATGACATAACCAGTGATGGGAAGAGGAGATGTACTTATGAGAGCTAAACATTTGAAATATAAATATTATTTAAGAGGCCTCACAAGTAAGGTTAACATTTCTAAAGCTCCTGGAACAATTAGGCTTACAAACCACTGGACTGATGAAAAACTGAAATAGTACACATTCCAAAATTTTGTGAACTTCTGTATCTCACAAATGATGAATGGAAGCCATAACAGGGATTTTAAAGTAGAATATTTTGGCAACTGTGCTTCATGTTCGTAGTGATGCTTTCTAAGGCCCACTTGACTTCACATTCCAGGATGTCTGGCTCTAGATTAGTTATCACATCATCATGATTATCTGGGTCGTGAAGATCTTTTTTGTACAGTTCTTCTGTGTATTCTTGCCACCTCTTCTTAATATCTTCTGCTTCTGTTAGGTCCAGACCATTTCTGCCCTTTATCGAGCCCATCTTTGCTCTATATGAAATGTTCCCTTGGTATCTCTAATTTTCTTGAAGAGATCTCTAGTCTTTCCCATTCTGTTGTTTTCCTCTATTTCTTTGCATTGATCGCTGAAGAAGGCCCTCTTATCTCTTCTTGCTATTCTTTGGAACTCTGTATTCAGATGCTTATATCTTTCTTTTTCTCCTTTGCTTTTCACCTCTCTTCTTTTCACAGCTATGTGTAAGACCTCCCCAGACAGCCATTTTGCTTTTTTGCATTTCTTTTCCATGGGGATGGTCTTGATCCCTGTCTCCTGTACAATGTCACGAACCTCATCTTTGCATGAAATGTTTCCTTGGTATCTCTAATTTTCTTGAAGAGATCTCTAGTCTTTCCCATTCTGTTGTTTTCCTCTATTTCTTTGTATTGATCGCTGAGGAAGCCTTTCTTATCTCTTCTTGCTATTCTTTGGAACTCTGCATTCAGATGCTTATATCTTTCCTTTTCTCCTTTGCTTTTCACTTCTCTTCTTTTTACAGCTATTTGTAAGACCTCCCCAGACAGCCATTTTGCTTTTTTGCATTTCTTTTCCATGGGGATGGTCTTGATCCCTGTCTCCTGTACAATGTCATGAACCTCCATCCATAGTTCATCAGGCACTCTATCTATCAGATCTAGTCCCTTAAATCTATTTCTCACTTCCACTGTATAATCATAAGGGATTTGATTTAGGTCCTACCTGAATTGTCTAGTGGTTTTTCCTACTTTCTTCAACTTAAGTCTAAATTTGGGAATAAGGAGTTCATGATCTGAGCCACAGTCAGCTCCTGGTCTTGTTTTTGTTGACTGTATGGAGCTTCTCCATCGTTGGCAGCAAAGAATATAATCAATCTGATTTCGGTGTTGACCATGCAGTTATATCCATGTGTAGAGTCTTCTCTTGTGTTGTTGGAAGAAGAGGAGTGACCCCACGTCCAAGGAGAGGTGGCTGCGTGGGTGCTGGAGGGCCTAGAGGAGCTATTCCATGTTCAAGGTCGGGAGGGGCGGTGGTGAGGGGATACCCCTCGTCCAAGGTAAGGAGCAGCAGCTGCACTTTGCTGGAGCAGCCGTGAAGAGATACCCCATGCCCAAGGTAAGAGAAACCCAAGTAAGACGGTAGGTGTTGCAAGAGGGCAGACACACTGAAAGTGAAACCATACTCACAGAAAATCCACTCAGTGCTGTAAAACATCTAGTCCTTAGGAGCTCACTATTCAGAGCTGCGGTTCCCATCTTCTTAGTACCAGGGACCGATTTTGTGGAAGACAATTTTTCCACAGACAGGAATGCAGGGGTGAGAGGGATGGTTTAGGCAGTAATTCAATCATTTTTCTGTGACTCAGGCACTGGGGGCCCCTGCTTTACATAATACCCTGTCCATTGGAAATATAAAGCAAGCCACATGTATAATTTACATTTTTCTGGTAACTACCAAAAGGGGGAGGGGGGAGAAACAGGTGAAATTAAGCATTTTTTTGTTTTCTTGGAATATTTAAATCCCTATTATTAATTTTTAAACAATTTTTAATGCATTTTATTATTTATCTATTATTTTGGCTGTGCTGGGTCTTGGTTGCTTTGAGCGGGGATTTCTCTAGTTGCAGGGAGCAGGGACTACTCTTCCATGGGTACTCAGGAGTCTCACTGGGGTGCCTTCTCTTGTTACTGACCACCGGACCCAAGGGGGCTCAAGCTTCAGGAGCTGCAGCACACGGGCTTCAGGAGCTGTGGGTGCAGTCTTAGTTGCTCCTTCGTATGTGTATTTTTCCCAGACCACAATCAAACCTATGTCCCCTGCAACGGCAAGGTGGAATCTTACCCAGGGCAGGGAATCTTACACCAGGGAAGTTCCCCATTATTAATCTGCATATCATAAAATTAATTAATTTTAAATGTATATGTTTTGTCATATGTACAGGTGAAATTGGAGGAGGAAATGGCAGTCCACTCCAGTATTCTTGCCTCAAAAATCCCACGGACCACAGAGCCTGGTAGGTTACCATCCATGGGGTCGCAAAGAGCCGGACACGACTGAGCGACTTCACTTCACTTCACAGGTGAAATTAATTTTAATAGTATTTTATTTAGCTCAACACATCCAAAATATTATCCTTTCAACCAGAAATCAAAACAGTTACTGAGATATTATACATTCTTTTTCTGTACTAAACCATCCCAGTTCAGATCACCCACATTTCACTTGCTCAGTGGCCTCAAGTGGCTAGTGAATAAAGCACAAATCTAGGGGGAACCCATTATATTCTTGGACCACTTTTGGTAGTTAGACATCCTCCCTTGGGTGATAGAATAATGCTGACTTGGTTTCTTCTTTAAACATTTGCATCTTCAACTTGTTCACCATCAACATGTATTAATACAGAATTAGGATAGGAACAAGTACTAGGTGTTATGGTTGCTCATGTTAGGGGCGCCTCATCCTAGCCTTGTAGGTCAGAGAAGGTTTCAGGAGGAAGATACACAGGAATGGATATAATTGATGCTGAAAAAAGATTTGATTATATTCAGCTTGTAATTATTCTCTAAACCATACTTATATGTTTGATGTATTCCTCTGTATATGATATATTTCACAATTTAAAAACATAAGTTTTCTTCCCAGTAGCAATGAGCAATGATCCAGTGTCCAGGTTTTGGCTTCTAAAAATCATCTTCAATAGAAGAAACCAGGGGTCTTTGGAGAAGTAGATGATTTTATGGTGGGTAGAGAAAAGAAAAGGCTTCTCTGGTGGCTCAGATGGTAAAGAATCTGCCTACAGTACGGGGAAACCAGACTTCAATCTCTGGGTCGGGAAGATGATCCCCTGGAGAAGGAAATGGCAACCCACTCCAGTATTCTTGCCTGGAAAATTCCATGGATAGAGGAGCCTGGTGGGCTAAAGTCCATGGGTTCTCAGGACTGAGTGACTAAAAATTTCCAATTTCCAGAGAAAAGACAAGAAGAGCTCAGAACATCTTGCAGTGCCGGAAAGTAAGAAAGGATTAAAAAACCGGAACAAGATAACCTGAAAGAGCAAGCGATGGGCAAAGCTGGGACAATTTGAGCTACAGAAGAAATAACATAGTACTGGATTATAACCCAAAGTGTAAAATAAATATTACATGAGTTCCTGTTAATAACAATAAATAATTGAACAAATAAGTAAATAAATGGGGGAGAAGAGACAAATCTTCTTTAAAGAAGAATCCCAAATAGTTTATGTAGATGCTTCCCCTCCAGGAGGTGGAATTTAATCCCATTCCCTAGCCCTTGAGTGTCAGCTGGATTTGGTGACCACTAAAGAACAGACGGTGGAAAGGTGTGTGGGCAGGGGTGGTGGTTAGCAAGTGGGAGTGGTAGAATCACCAAGTGGTGGAAGTTGACATAACCAGTAATAAGCCATGTGGGTAGCATGTGACCCATGACAGGGTGTGATGAGAAGGGCTCTTCATCTCTGTGGCTATTTGTTCTCCCAAACCCATAACCTCAGTCTAGTCACGAGGCAAATATCAAGTAAGTCCAAATTAAGGGACATTCTGCAAAATACCTAACCAGTGTTCCTCAGGGTTTTCAAGGTCATAGGAATAAGGAAAGACTAGTAAGTTGTCACCGGCCGGAGCAGACCAAGGAGACAGGGGAACTAAATGCAGGGTGGTGTCCTGGCTGGAATTCTGGAACAGAAAAAGAAAATCGGTGAAATCCTATTAAAGTCTGGAGTTTGGGATTTTCCAGGCAGGAATACTGGAGCAGGTTGCCATTTCCTCCTCCATGGGATCTTCCTGACCCAGGGATCAAACCCAAGTCTCCGGTGGCTTCTGCACTGGCAGGTGGATTCTTTATTACTGAGCGACCTGGGAACCCCTCAAAGCTAGGGGAGAAAGACATCGAAAAAGAAAGGGAGGAAGGAAGAAAGGTCTTGCCTACTAGAAGCAGAAACCTCAGAGGAGGTTGCACTTCAGGGAGCATGGGGAAGGGGTGGAGTGGAATAGCAGACCCAGTGGAGACTCTTGGTCAGGTCAAGGTTAAGCCTTTGGGACTTTATCTCATGGTAGTGGGGGAACCATTGAAGGCTACATAGCCTGACTTCAAGGGTGTGGCTGATTTCAGAATGACTCAGCCAAAGTCATCCTGTTCAGCTTACCCAGGCCCCTTTCTACCCTCCCCTACCCAAGGTCCCTTCTTTCCATAAGCTCTTTATTCTTTGCCTGTAGAGGCCAGACTCTGGCTGGAATCTAAGTCATTAGCACAGAGAAGATCTCCTCCACTGCTCACCCTCCTACCTCCACCCTATCCTGGTTCAGTGGTCTTTAGAGGCTCAGCATTGCCACACCTGCTAAGGGCCAGAGCCACCTTTCAACCCACCCAGCAGAGACCCCTGGGCAGGGAGGTGCAGGATGGGGACTCATGCAAAAACCCCATAAGCTCTTAGTGGAGTCATTTCCACCACACCCTCTCCCCTCCCTCTCCTCTCTCTTCCTCTGGTGAAAGGAAAGCAGTCCATTGGAGAGAGAAACAAAAGGCAGCTTCAAGACTGAACCTTCTAGACTGCCACCAGGAAGATTGTTATCAGCCTTTCTTCTATGACCTGCTTGGAAACACAAATATGTCCAGGTCAGAAGCTGGGGACAGAGATGGGGGAGAAAATGGGAGAAAAAAGGTACCTGTATAATTTGCTCTCCATATCCGTGGATCAACTAACTGCAGATAGAAAATGTTCAGAAAAAGACATTTCCAGAAAATTCCAAAAAGCAAAACTTGAATTTGTTGAGCACTGACAGTGATTTACATTGTATTTACAATGTTATTGACAACTATTTATGCAACATTTACATTGTATCAGGTATTATAAGTAACCTAGAGATGATTGATTGGTTGATATTTTGGGCTATGCTGGCTATGCATGTGGGCTTTTCTCAAGTTGCAGCTCACAGGCTTCTCTTTGTAAGAATCCACCTGCAACGCAGGAGACCCCAGTTTGATTCCTGGGTCAGGAAGATCCGCTGGAGAAGGGATAGGCTACCACTCCAGTATTCTTGGGCTTCCCTGGTGGCTCAGAAGGTAAAGAATCTGCCTGCAATGCATGAGACCTGGGTTCGATCCCTGGGTTGGGAAGATCCCCTGGAGGAGGGCATGGCAGCCCACTCCAGTATTCTTGCCTGGACAATCCCGGTGGACAGAGGAGCCTGGTGGGCTGCAGCCCATGGGGTCACAGAAAGTCAGACACGACTGAGCAGCTAAGCACACAGCATGCTATTTTATAGGTGTGAGGGGCTTGAGCACCCACACATTTTGGTATTGGCAGGAGGTCCTGGAACCAATCCCCCAAGGACACTGAAGGAGGACTTCTCCTGCCAGCAATGGTAGCTATGAGAATTCAGTGTTAGAATTTATCAATTTCCACACCTCAATCATGCCAGTTTTCTCATCCTGTATCTTTAATCCTGTATCTTTTCCTTCTGTGGAAGAGAATGGAAAACTTTAACTTTACTGAGCAATCTGTTCTGTGCTAGGCATTACGCATAACTTCATTTGGTCCTGATAACAACTCTATTAGTATACCCATTTTACAGATAGAAAGCTGAGGCTCAGAGAAGGTAAGTGACATGCCCAAGGTTATGCAGCTGAGAGGTAGCAGAGCAGGGAGAGAGCAAAGCCAGTTCAAGTCTTTAGAAGCATGGACTTGAAAAGGATCTTAGGGAATTTTACCTTTCAGGGTAGAGGAAGGAAATGGTTTTATGGTAAAATCCAAATTTCTTACAGGGTATCTAGCCTCCACTTCTGACCTCACCCCTATAATGTCTGAAGTAACCACAGCATTTAGAGAACGTCTTAAAGCCTTGCCCTTCTTTCTAAAGGTGTCCCTCCAAATCGTTCATTCAGGTCTGGGCCTAAAAATCAGAGCCGCCATCCTTGTTCACCCCATGCAGAGCCCACATCCCCTTCAGTCACTCTTTGAGACCCCATGAACTGCAGCATATCAGGCTTTCTTGTCCTTCACCATCCTGGAGCTTGCTCAAACTCATCCCCATTGAGTCAATGATGCCATCCAACCATCTCATCCACTGTCGCCCCTTTCTCCTGCCCTCAATCTTTCCCAGCATCAGCATCTTTTCCAATGAGTTGGCTCTTCGCATCGGGTGGCCAGAGTATTGGAGCTTCAGCTTCCAATGAATATTTAGGATTTCCTTTAAGATTGACTGGTTTGATCTCCCTGCAGTCCAAGGGACCCTCCAACACCACAGTTCAAAAGCATCAGTTCTTCAATGTTCAGCCTTCTTTATGGTCCAACTCTCACATCTGTATATGACTACTGGAAAAACCACAGCTTTGACTACATGGACATTTGTCAGCAAAGCAATGTCTCTCCTTTTTACTACACTGTCTAGGTTTGTCATAGATTTTCTTCCAAGGAGCAAGAGTCTTTCGATTTCATGACTTCAGTCACCATCCACATCCCATTACACATGCTTAGGTGTCATCATAGTACCTACCACCTCCTGACATATTTCTGTACTTATTTCTCTGCTTGTCTGTATCCATCCACGAGAGTATAAGCTCCACGAGATCAGGACCCGGTCTGTTTGATTCACTGCTGTTCTCCTAGTGTCTGATATAGTAGACCCAAAATGTGTTGGATGAATAAAAAGAAGAAATTCTGCTTTCTTCCACTGAGTACTTGACTCCTATTCCCCATCAGCTGCTGAATTCTCTCCCCACTTCCAAGCCTCACTCCTTTGCTTTCCCATTAGGGACTGCTTCTCTCTCACCTTTCCTAGCCTAGGGACTGATACAGCCACCCAATTAGTTGTTCCAACCAGAAGTCATCCTCAACTCCTCCTTTCTTTCTGTCTGCTCTGCGCCACTACCCCCAGATTCCAATCAATCACCAACTCCAGTCCATTTTATCTCTTTACTTGTCCCCCAGATATGCCAAGTCTCCCAGTCCCTGCTATGCTCCCTCCTCCAGGCAGCTCTCCTACTTTGCCTAGGTTGCTGCATCAGCCTCCTCTGCCTCCGGTTAGGCCCTTGCCATTCAGTCTGCATGTTCTAATCACAATGATTAGCCTAAAATTCAAATTGCCTGGGTAAGCATCCCATTGAGTCCTCTGTGACCTGAAATCAAGTCCAAGATCTTAATGTGGAATATAAGACTCTGCCCTGTGTGCATAGCCTTACTTTCAACCACACTCTGCTCCTGTCTGATTGAAACACTTTTCGTTTCCCCAAATGTGTCCATGACATTTCTTTTGCCTGGGAACTCTGGCCAACTCCTGATTGTCATTCAGATCTTAGCCTGAACGTCACTTTCTCCAGGAAGCCCTCCCCAGCCTTTTCCACCCCGCCAGGCTGGGTTAGGAATCCTTAGTGTGTAGAATCAGGCATTTTGCCTACCCTGAATGATCCCCATGGTCACCTGGTCCAATTTCCCACCCTCTTCCCTTGCACCCCTCTGGGTGTCACTGCTTGAACAGCCTCCATTACTTCTCCAATGCTTTTCACCTTTCAAGACCCATCTCAAGTTCAGATTCATCTAGAAAAATTTCCAGAGAGGGAAAAGAAGGCTGCCTATGAGTTAGGATGTCTCTAGTCTTCCCATTGCCACTTCCTAGTGTGACTGTGGGCATGCCACTTTGCCCCTGGGAGCCTCAGTTCCCTCTATAAAACACAGATGATAACATTACTATCTACCTCATGGTTGTTATAAGTAAAATTATTGATGTTAAAAAGCAGTGTAAACACTGAAGTGTTGTGTAGACATGAGGATGATTATCATCTTTCTGGGCACTGTGCTCCTGCAGCACTCACAGGCCATGCCCTACCATTCTGCACTTAATTATACCCTGTCTCCAACGATCTGCTCTTGTTCCCGTGTGGTAGCCTACTGTTTACCCCAGTGCAGAAGCCAACTGGGATCGCATCTCTTACAGCCCTTCTGCATCCCCTAGAGTTCAGAGATCAGTGCTGAGCTAATAGAAGGTGTGTTTTATTACTGTGATTGTAACACACTACCATTTATTGATTGCTTATTAATCACTGCTGATGGTGACTGCAGCCATGAAATTAGAAGATGCTTACTCCTTGGAAGAAAAGTTATGTCCAACCCAGATAGCATTTTCAAAAGCAGAGACATTACTTTGCCGACTAAGGTCCGTCTAGTCAAGGCTATGGTTTTTCCTGTGGTCATGTATGGATGTGAGAGTTGGACTGTGAAGAAGGCTGAGTGCCGAAGAATTGATGCTTTTGAACTGTGGTGTTGGAGAAGACTCTTGAGAGTCCCTTGGACTGCAAGGAGATTCAACCAGTCCATTCTGAAGGAGATCAACCCTGGGATTTCTTTGGAAGGAATGATGCTAAAGCTGAACTCCAGTACTTTGGCCACCTCATGTGAAGAGTTGACTCATTGGAAAAGACTCTGATGCTGGGAGGGATTGGGGGCAGGAGGAGAAGGGGACGACCGAGGATGAGATGGCTGGATGGCATCACGGACTCGATGGACGTGAGTCTGAGTGAACTCCAGGAGATGGTGATG
>SJYT01037396.1:530617-560269 GCA_006410635.1 Cephalophus harveyi
CTGCTAAGTAGTTTATATTCATTATATCTTAAATAATGGTTGACAAATAGTAATTACAAATTAAATGGTATGATTGATATTTACTATTGTAATCTCATTGAATCCTTAGAGTAATATCTGAAGAAAGGGTATAACTATTTTTATACTAAATGTATTAAATTAAATAACTGGGGCTCAAATAGGTTAGTAACTTGCCTAAGGTCACACAGATCCATGGTAGCAGAGCCAGGCTTGGCAACTAAAAGTCTTTGCCTCAAAGAATATGCTCTGAATTATTATCCTTTCTTAGAGGAGCTTACCTGGTGGCTCAGATGGTAAAGAATTCTCCTGCAATACAGGAGACCCTGGATTGATCCTTGGTTGGGAAAATCCCCTGGAGAAGGGAATGGCAAGCCACTCTAGTATTCTTGCCTGGAGAATTCCACGGACAGAGGAACCTCACAGGCTATATAGTTCATAGGGTCTCAAAGAGTCAGACCTGACTGAGTGATTAACACTTTCACTTTTCACTTTTCTACTACTAAAGAGCTGTTAGGTCTTTGGCCTTATACTTTAAAAATGTATTTAATTACTTTAAAGTGTGGAATTCCCTAAGGGGAATTTTGTGTTTTTATTTGTTTGCTTTTTATAGCATATTCATTTATATCATAAAAATATATATCTAGTATATTATTTTAGTATAAGCATTTTGAGAGTCATAAAGTGCTTTTCCCATTTATCCTCTAATTCCATGAGAGTACAGGGAATATAGCACTAGCCTAAGATGTGTATAATTTTTTATCTTCATGTATGTAAGAACTGGAAGCCAATAAATTTTCTACCCCAGATTTTTTCAATTAATAGACATTGTAACATTTTAGAATTTTTAGGCCATTTCTCAAAGAACAAGTAGAAAGTTATTTGAAAATATTTTCTTCATTTTCAGAAACATAGAGCATATTTATCAGATAGTTAAAATAAACTACAAAATAATTTAACTTTGCTTTTTCCATAATTATTTGCCTATAATTATTTTAGGAGAAAATTTTATCACATAATTAATAAGAAGTATATTTATTTGTTCCCTAATCTGCTAATAGATTTATGGGCAAGCAACCTGCACAAAAAGCCAGTTTAACAACATCTTTAAAAAACATACATTTCTCTACGCTAAGATAGTTAAAAACCATATTGAGAGAAATGTGCAAACTATTTAAATGGTAGTTATATTTCCACTGTGTCGGTTTTTACATTTTGTAAGAGATACTTTAAACCGACACAGTGGAAATATAATTACCATTTAAATATTTTGCACATTTCTCTCAATATGGTTTTTAACTATCTTAGCGTAGAGAAATGTATTTTTTTAAAGATGTTGTTAAACTGGCTTTACATTCAGAAAACAAAGATCATGGCATCCGGTCCCATCACTTCATGGGAAATAGATGGGGAAACAGTGGAAACAGTGTCAGACTTTATTTTTTGGGGCTCCAAAATCACTGCAGATGGTGATTGCAGCCATGAAATTAAAAGACGCTTACTCCTTGGAATAAAAGTATGACCAACCTAGATAGCATATTCAAAAGCAGAGACATTACTTTGCCGACTAAGGTCCGTCTAGTCAAGGCTGTGGTTTTTCCTGTGGTCATGTATGGATGTGAGAGTTGGACTGTGAAGAAGGCTGATCGCCGAAGAATTGATGCTTTTGAACTGTGGTATTGGAAAAGACTCTTGAGAGTCCCTTGGACTGCAAGGAGATCCAACCAATCCATTCTGAAGGAGATCAGCCCTGGGATTTCTTTGGAAGGAAGGATGCTAAAGCTGAAACTCCAGTACTTTGGCCACCTCATGCGAAGAGTTGACTCATTGGAAAAGACCCTGATGCTGGGAGGGATTGGGGGCAGGAGGAGAAGGGGACGACCGAGGATGAGATGGCTGGATGGCATCACTGACTCAATGGACGTGAGTCTGAGTGAACTCTGGGAGTTGGTGATGGACAGGGAGGCTTGGCGTGCTGCAATTCATGGGGTTGCAAAGAGTCGGACACGACTGAGTGACTGAACTGAACTGAAGAGATACTTTACAAAGTGGCATAGATATCTGTCTGAAGTAATTAAGTTAGATCAAGCAAAATAGTTTCAAGGATTAGTTGCTTTTATATTATATTAAATTTAGGGTATATTCTTTGGTCACCATACTACTTTTCTTATCAGTTTGTTCCTTAATGAATTTTTCTTATTACATTGTTTATTCTTTGTTAAAAGCCATTATAACTAACTTTGATTTGGCTGTATGAAAACTGGAATGAGAAAGGTAACATATAGCTGAGATTCTTTAAGAATTTATCAAACTCTGCAAACTATAAATAACATATATCATGAAAATTTAATAGCATCATTAAGTGTATACAATTCAAAATTAAACACAGCTTTTAAGTGTTTCTTGAAACACTTGAAATTGATAAGAAAATTTGATTTACATGTCAATATTTCTCACTCTTTGAAGTTTTAGAACAGTATTTTCTAAAATAACTTTTGTCAAGGTTTGTCTTTTCAGATGTTTGGTCAAAAAAGTTTGGAGGATCCCCACAATTATCTCTTTTTAGAGAATGACTGCAAGCATTAGTCTATAAATCATTCTGTGCAGTCCTGCAGTAAGGAAATTCAATTAATGTATTAATTCAAAAGATTTGAAACCCTGATTTATAAATTATATATATATGTCAACGACTCCTAACCTCTGTGGAGTCCAACCTGGCAAATAACAGTAAAACAGAAAGGAAAAAAAAATGTTTTTAGATTTTATATCTGTAAATATAAGCACTTGCTTAAATATATTGTCACCTGCACTAAGGTTTAAATGAGGAGCTTTAAGTTCCCAGCAAGGTTTCATTCAACTGGCAGGGTTTCTAAATTAACTCCTTTGATAGTTACAAGTCAAGTATATTAAATAAATGAAAAACCTGGTGCTGAAAAATCAGTCATTAAGTTTAGGATTAAATATACTGAGTAATTCAGAAACAATGACAATTTTGAACTAAGATGGCAATTTAAGAAATTTGCTATATTATATAAATTGAAGTGTCCACATTTTTATATTTTTAGCACAAAACAGGTAAATTAAACCAGTAATATTTTCTAAAATTAGATAACTGATTTTATGTCTAGTATTTATTTTTAAAATAAACTTGGTTTATTCATAAACCTACTTTGACCACCTGGTGCGAAGACCTGACTTATTGGAAAAGACCCTGATGCTGGGAAAGATTGAAGGCAAAAGGAGAAGAGGGCAACAGAGAATGAGATAGTTGGATAGCATCACCAACTCAATGAACATGAACTTGAGCAAACTCTGGGAGACAAGGAGAACAGGGAAGCTTGGCATGCTGCAGTCCATGGGGATAAAAACAGCTGGACACAACAGCAACTGAACAATGACACAACTAGTGTTTTGGAAAGAAACTTTACGAAAAAAGAAAAGATTACATGAAATTATGTCATGGTCAGAGGAAAGAAGAATTTAATCATAACACTGATCAGACAATGCGTTGTAATTTCCTAAAGAAAAGAAAAAAAATTCACTGAACATCATTTAGATTTTTTCCACGTGTTTTCTCATAAAAATAAAACATTAGCTATGTTTAAAAATTAAAAATAAGATATTATGAACATCTAAGATCTAATGTAATTTTTATGTACGTGGAATCCTTTGCTTGAATGGCAGGAAAGAACACCACCTTCTCCTTTACCTTAATGCCTAAATTATAAACTTATGTAAGATGCCCTGTGTCTCTCAGTTCTATTAGAAAGAATAAAGATCACCTGGCTATCTAACACTATTTTTGAGTACCCATTTAATGTCCTTGGCATGCAAGTCAAGATGGCAACATAGAAGGATGTGCACTCATCATCTCCTGTGAGAACTCTAAAATGACAACTTACTGCTGAACAACCATTGAGAGGAGAATGCTGGATCCCACCAAAATAAGATACCCCACATCCAAAGACAAAAGAGAAGCCCCAGCAAGATGGTAGGAGGGTCGAAATGGCATTTAGAATTAAACCCCATACCCACCAGAGATGCTCAGAGGGCTCAAACAAAACCTTGTGTGCACCAGGAAACCCCACGGGGACTGAGCTAGACCTGCCTTTGAGTGTTTGTGTCTCCTGTGGAGGTACGGGTCAGTAGTGGCCTACCATAGGGACCAGGGCTGGATGCAGCAGACCTGGGTGTGGTATAAGCCCTCTTGGAGGAGGTTGCCATTAACCCCACCATAGAGCCCCAAGAACTTACACAGGACTGAGAAAACAGATGCTTGGAGGGCATAAACAAAACCTTGTGGGTACCAGGACCCAGCAGAAAGGAGCAGTGACCCCACAAAAGGCTGACCCAGACTTACCTGTGAGTGTCCAGGAGTCTCTGGCAGAGGCGTGGGTCGGTGGTGGTCTGCTGCAGGGTTGGGGGCACTGAGTGCTGCAGTGCATGCACAGGACCTTTTGAAGGAGGTCACCATTATCTTCATTACCTGCCACCATAGTTTGATCTCAGGTCAAACACAGGGAGGGAACACACCCCTGCCCATCAACAGAAAACAGGATTAAAGATTTACTGAGCATGGTGCCACCCATCAGAACAAGAACCAGTTTCCCTCACAGTCGGTCTCTCCCATCAGTAAGCTTCCATAGCCTGTTATCCTTATCCTTCAGAGGGCAGATAGAATGAAAACCACAATCAAAGAAAACTAATCAAACTGATCACATGGAACACAGCCTTGTCTAACTCAAAGAAACTATGAGCCATTCTGTGTAGGGCCAGCCAAGATGGATGGATCATGTGAAGAGCTCTGACAAAATGTGGTCCAATGGAGAAGGGAATGGCAAACCACTTCAGTATTCTTGCCTTGAGAACCCCATGAACAGTATGAAAAGGCAAAGAGATAGGACACTGGAGGATTAAGTCCCCAGGTCAGTCGTTAGGTACCCAATATGCTATTGGAGGAGAGTGGGGAAATAACTCCAGAAAAAATGAAGAGATGGAGTGAAAGTGAAAACAGCACCCAGTTGTTGATGAGACTGGTGATGGAAGTAAAGTCCGATGCTGTAAAGAACAATATTGCACAGGAACCTGAAATGTTAGGTCCATGAATCAAGGTAACTTGGAAGTGGTCAAACAGGAGATGGCAAGAGTGAACATTGACATTTTAGGAATCAGTGAACTGAAATGGACTGGAATGGGCAAATTTAACTCAGATGACCATTATATCTACTTCTGTGGGCAAGAATCCCTTAGAAGAAATGGAGTAGCCCTCATAGTCAACAGAAGAGTCAGAAATGCAGTTCTTGGATGCAATCTCAAAAACAACAGAATGATCACTCTTTGTTTCCAAGGCAAGCTATTAAATATCATAGTAATCCAAGTCTATGCCCAACCAGTAATGCTGAAGAAGCTGAAGTTGAACAGTTCTATGAAGACCTACAAGAAGTTCTAGAACTAACACCCAAAAAAGATTTCCTTTTCATCATAGAGGATAGGAATGTAAAAGTAGACAGTTAAGAGATACCTGAAGTAACAGGCAAGTTTGGCTTTGGAGTACAAAATGAAGCAGGACAAAGGCTAACAAAAGTTTTGCCAAGAGAATGCACTGGTCAATGCCAACACCCTCTTCCAACAACACAAGAGAAAACACTAACATGGACTTCAGTTCAGTTCAGTTCAGTTGCTCAGTCGTGTCCGATTCTTTGTGACCCCATCAATTGCAGCACGCCAGGCCTCCCTGTCCATCACCAACTCCCAGAGTTCGCTCAGACTCACGTTCATCGAGTCCATGATGCCATCCAGCCATCTCATCCTCGGTCTTCCTTTCTCCTCCTGCCCCCAATCCCTCCCAGCATCAGAGTCTTTTCCAATGAGTCAACTCTTCGCATGAGGTGGCCAAAGTACTGGAGTTTCAGATTTAGCACACATGGACTTCACCAGATAGTAAATATTGAAATTAGATTGATTATATTCTTTGCAGCCAAAGGTAGAGAAGCTCTATACAGTAAGCAAAAACAAGACCAGGAGCTGACTGTGCCTCAGATCATGAACTCCTTATTGCCAAATTCAGACTTAAATTGAATAAAGTATGGAAAACCACTAGACCATTCAGGTATGACCTAAATCAAATCCCTTTTGATTGTACAGTGGAAGTGACAAATAGATTCAAGGGATTAGATCTGACAGACAGAGTGCCTGAAAAACAATGGACAGAGGGACAGAGGTTTGTGACATTGTACAAGGGGCAGTGAACAAGACCATCCCCAAGAAAAAGAAATGCAAAAAGGCAAAATGGTTGTCTGAGGAGAACTTATAAATAGCAGAGGGGGAAAAAAAAAAAAAGAAGCATAAGGCAAAGGAGAAAAGGAAAAATATAATCATTTAAATGAAGAGTTCCCAGGAACAGCAAGGAGAGATAAGAACTCCTTCCTTAGTGATCAATGCAAAGAAATAGAGGAAAACAATAGAATTGGAAAGACTAAAGTTCTCTCCAAGAAAATTAGAGATACCAAGGGAATATTTCATGAAAATATGGGCACAATAAAGGACAGAAATGGTCTGGACCTAACAGAAGCAGATGATATTAAGAAGAGGTGGCAAGAATACACAGAAGAACTGTACAAAAAAGATCTTCATAACCCAGATAACCACCATGTGTGATCACCCACCTAGAGCCAGACATCCTTGAGTGCGAAGTCAAGTGGGCTTTAGGAAACATCACTACAAACAAAGCTAGTGGAGGTGATAGAATTCTAGTTGAGCTATTTCAAATCTGAAAAGATGATGCTGTGAAAGTGCTTCACTCAATATGCCAGCAAATCTGAAAAATGCAGCAGTGTTCACAGGACTAGAAAAGGTCAGTTTACATTCCAATCCCAAAGAAAGGCAATGCCAAAGAATGTTGAAACTGCTGCACAATTGCACTCATCTCACATGCTAGCAAAATAATGTTCAAAATTCTCCAAGCCAGGCTTCAACAGTACATGAACTGTGAACATCCAAATGTTCAAGCTGGATTTAGAAAAGGCAGAGGAACCAGAGATCAAATTGCCAAGGTTCACTGGATCATTGAAAAAGCAAGAGAGTTCGAGAAAAACATCTACTTCTGCTTTATTGACTACACCAAAGTCTTTGACTGTGTGAATCACAACAAACAGTAGAAAAGTCTTAAAGAGATGGGAATACAAGGCTGCCTTACCTGCCTCCTGAGAAATCTGTATGCAGGTCAAGAAGCAATAGTTAAAACTGGACATGGAACAACAAAATGGTTCCACATAGGGAAAGGAGTAAGTCCATGCTGTATATTGTCACCCTGCTTATTTAACTTATATACAGAGTACATCATGAGAAATGCTGGGATGGAAGAATCACAAGCTGGAATCAAGATTGCCAGGAGAAATATCAATAACCTCAGATATTCAGATGACACCACCCTTATGGGAGAAAATGAAGAAGAACTAAAGAGCCTCTTGATGAAAGTGAAAGAGGAGAGTGAAGAAGTTGGCTTACAACTCAACATTCAGAAAACGAAGATCATGGCATCTGGTCCCATCACTTCATGGCAAATAGACAGGGAAACACTGAAAACAGTAAGAGTCTTTACTTTCAGGGGCTCCAAAATCACTGCAGATGGTACATGCAGCCATGAAATTAAAAGACACTTGCTCCTTGGAAGAAAAACTATGACCAACCTAGATAGCATATTAAAAAGCAGAGACTTACTTTGCCACAAATGCTCCATCTAGTCAAAGCTATGGTTTTTCCAGTTGTCATGTATGGGTATGAGAGTTGGACTATAAAAAAAGCTGAGCACTGAAGAATTGACGCTTTTGAACTGTGGTGTTGAAGACTCTTGAGGGTCCCTTGCAGTTCATGGAGATCCAGCCAGTGCATCCTAAAGGAAATCAGTCTTAAATATTCATTGGAAGGATTGATGTTGAAACTGAAAGTCCAACAGTGCCCACTGATGTGAAGTACTGACTCATTTGAAAAGATCCTGATGCTGGGCAAGATTGAAGGCAGGAGCAGAAGGGGACGAAGGAGGATGAGATGGTTGGATGTCATCACTGACTCTATGGACATGAGTTTGAGCAAGCTCCAGGAGTTGGTATTGGATAGGGAAGCCTGGTTTACTGCTGTCCATGGGGTAGCAAAGATTCGGACATGACTGAGCAACTGAACTGACTGATTTAATGTCCATGCTTATGATGGAGAGCTACATACGCTTCAGAATTCTTCCTCACTATCCCTGAAATGGCCTGACTTATTCAAAAATGTTGTTAGGTCCTTTATGGCAGTCTAATAACAACTTGCATGGAATGTGTACAAATTGATAATAAAGAGGAAGGCAGATGAGGAACATAATATCAGCTTTATTACTATATATATTACTTTATTACTCTATCAGAGAATGTACTTGGCATAAGATCTGAATGAGATACCTAACCAAACTGCACATTTATGCTTGCTCCGTCATGTCCAACTCTTCATGATCCTTTGGACCCACCAAGGGTCCTCTGTTCATGGGATTTTTCAGTCAATAGTTGAGTGAGTTACCATTTCTTCCTGCAGAGGCTCTTCCCAAGCCAGGGTTCAAACCCACATCTCCTGCCTTCCTTGCATTACAGACAATTTACAGCTGAGCCATTGAGGACGCCCTCATGGCAACCCACTCCAGTATTCTTGCCTGGAAAATCCCATGGATGGAGAAGCCTTGTAGACTACAGTCCATGGGTTTGCAAACTTTCACTTTCAAGCACCCGAGTAAGACTTATTGGTTAGAAGTACTGAGAAGAATTTGTGCTATATGCAGGCATCTGGCTCCCAGAGGAAAAACGAGAAGAGCATACTTAATTTTTTTTTTTTTTCCCTCAAATTGACCAGTCGAGTGAATCATAGTCTTTCTTTTGAGGCAGAATAAATTCAGTTTCCTCACTGTGAAAATACACATGAGTAGTATGGATGATGTGTTCTCTCTTAACAGTGCTATTTGGGGAGGCAAATGAGATTATCACCAAACATGCTGCTGCTGCTGCTGCTAAGTCGCTTCAGTCATGTCCGACTCTTTGCAACCCCATGGACTGCAGCCTACCAGGCTCCTCCATCCATGGGATTTTCCAGGCAAGAGTACTGGAGTGGGGTGCCATTGCCTTCTCCGCACAAAACATGCATCAACTCTTAAATGAAAAGCTATTGGTAAGAGTTTGGTTCTACTGTTCAGATGTTGTTTTACCTTCAAGATGTCAAAACTACCCAAGATCAAGTTTTCTCATATCTAAATAATAATAATGTCTAACTTTCAAAGTTCTTTTAACAGTTAAAACAAGTAATGCATGTGAAAATGTATAAAATATACAATATTATTACTAGGTGGCATAGGTCAATTAAGACTTATTGAGCACTGTGCTAAACTTGGAAGATACAAAGATGAATAAGATATAGTCTCTGATCTTGGGTCTCAACATAAGAATAAAAAATTAAACAGATCATTTCAGGGAAATGGCATTAATAAATGGTCTGAGTGTTTATTGAATAATGAAGTATCATTCATTAAAAACTCATGGGAATATTTCAGTTGGTTTCAAATTTTGATATAGATCGCATGAGTCCACTGAAGAAAAACTGCTAAGCTTTATGTCCATGGTTTTCTTTCTATACTTACGTTGCTTTCTAACCAACATTTATATGAGCGTGAATTCTATGAATCCTAACACTGAACTATTGCAATCATGTCATGTGGGGTAACACTGGATTTACCACCTTTGGGCTATATATTGTGAAAAACTAGGGAGCATGTCACAAGATCAGCAAGTTTATGGGACAGCATTGACATCTAAGATGAAAGCCAAAGCTAACAGATTATTCCCATTACAGTAAGAGCTGTGAAATTGCAAGAGGAAGAACCTGTGCAGTAGTCCAGGGTCAAAACCAAATAGGGACCAAAAATTGGGAAAGCACACAGGCACTGTAGACTTGCACAGAAGATGAATTCCTTGAACTGAGCTCAGATCATCAAACTTTCTAAAATGAAAGCTATCTTAGGCAGGCAGCCGAAAATACTAGCTGAGAGTACTGCTCAGCCTACTTTTTTCAAATCTCTCCCATTAAAAAATGTGTGATAAAATATACGTAACATAAAATTTACCATTTTATTCATTTTAAAATGTACAATTTAGTAACACTAAGTACATTAACAATGTTGTATAACCATCACCACTATCCATTTTCAGAACTTTTTCATCATCCCAGATAGAAACACTTCAGCCATTAAACAATGACTCCCCATTCTTCCCTTCCCTCAACCCTTAGTTATTTATATTCTACTTTCTGTCTTTATGAATTTGCCTATTATGGATACCAATAGTTTGGCCACCTTAAGCCAAAGAAGAACTAACTCATTGGAGAAGACCCTGATGCTGGGAAAGATTGAAGGTAGGAGGAGAGGGGGACGACAGAGGATGAGGTGGTTGGATATTATCACTGACTCTATGGACATGAGTTTGGGCAAGCTGCGGGAGTTGGTGATGGGCAGGGAAGCCTGGCGTGCTGCAGTCCATAGAGTTGCAAGGAGTTGGACAAGGCTGAACTGAATATAGTGGAATAATACTTTTGTGTTTGGCTTATTTCAGTAAGCATAATATTTTTAATATTTATTCATGTTGCAGCTTGTGTCACAATTTCACTCATTTTTAAGGCTGAATACTATTTTATTGTATGTATATACCTTTTTTTTTTCTTAAATTACATTCATCGGTTGATTTTTGGAGAAACCACCATACTGTTTTCCATGGTTATACCATTTTGCATTCCCACCAGCAATGCATGAAGTTACAATTTTCCCATGTCCTCAGCAAGACTTATTTTTTGTTTGCTTGTTTTTAATTATATTTATCCTAATGGGTATGAACTGATATCTCATTGTGATATTTTTAATTTATTTATTTTAATTACTTTACAGTATTGTGGCTAATTACTTTACAATATTGTGGTGGTTTTTGCCATACATCAACATGAATCAGCCACAGGTGTACATGTGTCCCCCCCAACCTGGACCCTGCTCCCACTTCCCTCCCTACCCCATCCCTCTGGGTTGTCTCAGAGCACCAGCTTGGAGTGCCTTGCTTCCTGCATCAAACTTGCACTGGTCTTCTGTTTTACATATGGTAATATATGTGTTTCAACGCTATCCTCTCAAGTCGTCCCACCCTCGCCTTCTCCCACATAGTCCAGAAGTCTGTTCTTTATATCTGTGTCTCTTTTGCTGTCTTGCATATAGGGTCATTGTTACCATCTTTCTAAATTCCATATACATGTGTTCATATACTGTATTGGTGTTTCTCTGATTTATTTCACTGTATATAATAGGCTCCAGTTTTATCCACTTCATTAGAATGGACTCTAATGTGTTCCATTTATAGCTGAGTAATATTCCATTGTGTATATGTACCACAACTTTTTAATCCGTTCATCTACAGATGGACATCTAGGTTGGTTCCACGACCTAGCTATTGTAAATAGTGCTGCAATGAGCATTGGGGTACACGTGTCTCTTTCAATTCTGGTTTCCTCAGTGTGTATGCCCAGCAGTGGGATTGCTGGGGTGTATGGCAATTCTATTTCCAGTTTTTTAAGAAATCTCCACACTGTTCTCCATAGCAGCTGTACTAGTTTGTATTCCCACCAACAGTGTAAGAGTGTTCCCTTTTCTCCACACCCTCTCCATTATTTATTGTTTGTAGACTTTTTGACAGCAACCATTCTTGCTGGTGTGAGATGGTACCTCATTGTTGTTTTGATTTGCATTTCTCTGATAGTGAGTGATGTTGAGCATCTTTTCATGTATTTGTTAGCCATCTGTATGTTTTCTTTGGAGAAATGTCCATTTAGTTCTTTTTTTTATTGAGTCATGTATTTTTCTGGTATTGAGCTGCATAAGCTGCTTGTATATTTTAGAAATTAATTCTTTGAGAATTGTTTCATTTGCTATTATTTTCTTCCATTCTGAATGCTGTCTTTTCACCTTGCTTATAGTTTCCTTCATTGTGCAAAATCTTTTAAGTTTAATTAGGTCCCATTTGTTTATTTTTGTTTTTATTTCATTACTCTGGATGGTGGGTCATAGAGGATCTTACTGTAATTTATGTCAGAAAGTGTTCTGCCTATATTTTCCTCTATGAGTATTATAGTTTCTCTTGCATTCATATACACTAACAATGAGAAAACAAAAGAGAAATTAAGGAAACAAACCATTCACCATTGCAAAGAAAAGAATAGAATACTTAGGAATAAACTTACCTAAAGAAACAAAAGACCTATATATAGAAAACTATAAAACACTGATGAAAGAAATAAAAGATGACACAAATAGATGGAGAAATATACCATGTTTGTAGATTGGAAGAATCAATATAGTGAAAATGAGTATACAACCCAAAGCAATTTATAGATTCAACACAATCCCTATCAAGCTACCTTCAGTATTTTTCACAGAACTAGAACAAATAATTTCATAATTTGTATGGAAATGCAAGAAAGCTTGAATAGCCAAAGAAATCTTGAAAAAGAAGAATGGAACTGGAGGAAGCAACCTGCCTGACTTCAGACTATACTACAAAGCTACAGTCATCATGACAATATGGTACTGGCACAAAGGTGATGTAGATCAATGGAACAAGATAGAAAGCCCAGAGATGAATTCACATACTTATGGACACCTTATCTTTGACAAAGGAGGCAAAAATATACAATGGAGAAAAAACAATCTCTTTAATAGTGGTACTGGGAAAACTGGTCAACCACTTGTAAAAGAATGAAACTAGAACACTTTCTAACACCATACAAAAAAATAAACACAAAATGGATTAAAGATCTAAATGCAAGACCAGAAACTATAAAACTCATTGTGATTTTGATTTGCATTCCCCTGATGACTAATGTTGGTAAACATCTTTTCATGTACATATTGGTCATTTGTGTATCTTCTCTGGAGAAATGTCTATTCAAATCCTTTGCCTATTTTTTGAATTGGTTCATTTGGTTTTAGTTGTTGGGTTATAGGTGTTATTTACATATTCTGGATATTAACCCTTTAACAGATATATGACTGGCAAATAGTTTCTCTCTCTCTGTGGGTTGTTTTCCACCCCCTTGATAGTGTTCTTTGATATATAGATGTTTTAAACTCAATGAAGTCCAATTTATTAATTCTTTCTTGTATTGCTGATGCCTTTGGTATCATATCCAAGAAATCACTGACAGCCTACTTTTTAAAATAAGAATTCAATAAATAAAAACTGAAAAAATGTTCAATTAGCTTTTGCAATGTTATTTATTATTTTCATTTTACTTTATTACTGTGCTATTCTAAATTTAAAAGATGAATTTTAGCTTGTCATAAACTTGAAAAAATAATTTTATGACAACCATGGAATGCTGTAATGACTGGTTTGTTTGTAGTGATATATGAAAAAGAGTCATTTTATTACTGATGGAGAAAACTGGCAAATGTCTTTCTTCTCAAATCTCAGTGTATTTACAGGTTAATTGTACATCACAAACAGAAAGTATTTAGATTGGAGAGTTGCTCTCTCTATATTGCTATTGATCTAAATCCACGTGAAGAAAAGAGGCATTAATTTGAGGGCAAAAAGGTGCCAGAAATGATTTATAGATTTTTATGGAGTGTCAGGAAATGGGCATCACTATCAGGTATCTTTTATGAATACTAAGGATAAAATTCTGAAGGAACTAGGTTACAAAATAATCATTTCACAGAAGCAAATGTTGACATAAAACCAATGTCTCTTGTTCTTAAGTGAGTGGTTGAGATGAATCATGGAGATTATTCAATATCATGCTATTAGCAAGACAGTCTAACAAAAGCTGTCTTCTAAGGGAATTAAAGCTCCTTTTGTGCTCTAAAAGTATTCTTAATTCCTAAAACAAGAATCTGAAATAAGCTGGGCTGGCTCTCATAAACAGAATGTAAAAGTCAACTGTCTGTTATAGATGAATGACCTTCATATTTACATACCCTAAAGTACTTGCTTAGAAAGCCATCTGGATAGTGTTAAACTGTCTTTGTTTGCCAGAATTTGTATTAAGAAGGCTAGAAGCCACCAATAGAAAAGCAAATCAGTTCAAGCAGGAGATGTGGAAAAAGAATATAAATGCATATATTCTTACCAATAAATTAGCACTCAAGGATTAATGTTTCAATATGAAAGAAAATTTTGGCTGTTGCTGTTAATCATCATAATATAGGTAAATATCTAACTATAATAGATAGGCAATGATCTGAAAGGTGGGGTTTGGATGGCAGAGGAAGCAGGTGGAGCTTTTATATATTTTTTAAAAGAATCCATTTCCGTTTTCATACATAGTTTGATAGCACAAAAGAAAATGTTTCGTTGTGTTACTTCCTTGATCCTTGGGTATATGTGAGCTCAGTAAAAAATTAGATAAAAACCAAATATGTAAAAATCTTTACTATTTCTTCCTGCAACCTTATTTAGAATTGTTCCTTAGGTGAAGAGCAAACCATTTATTTCAACATTTTATTTCCCCAAAACTATTACCCTCATTCTTCTAATAAAGAGGATCCCAGAAGGTCAATCCATTCTAGTTTGTTGGTACCTTCTTCAGATACATCCAAGAATTCACTAAAGTATTAAGTAGGCTTTTCCTGAAAGCATCAACTAGCCAGCATATTTCTCCTACAGGGTTTTTAATTAAGAGAACTTTTTTTCAGATACCTTGGCATGGTTGTGGGCTTTATTTTATTCAAAGTTACAGCCAGTCCCAGTCATAACCTGAACTGCAGCAGGACAGAGCAGGAGATAGATGGTGATTATTCATAACTGTTGTGTTAAGAAACAGAATAAAGAAAGACTTTCACCCAGGATTCAAAAAATGACACTTTCTTAACTGAAGCTGATTTTATACTTTGAAGTTTTTTCCTCTATACAAATATGATTTTCTGGTGGTTCATCAAATTTCAGATTCTATAATATTTCTGAAATTCAGCTAGATTGCAGAGTACTAGCTTTAGACTTTATAACAAACAGATACAAAGGAAATAAAATGATAATTTAAATAATTCAGTCCTATTTAAGCAGTGAAATGAATATTCCCCATGACATATATTTATACATGATATAAAAAAATCTTGTCATATACAACATTAAAAAGAGCTCAGAGCAGTAGAGTACAACACCTAGGCATATTGTTTCATTTTCCTGATCTGTGTTATCTCCAGGCCTAGAAAACAGCATCAACACCAACTTTATATGTGATTCTGACTATCTAAGGGGTCTGAGCTAAACTAAGGGATTTATCCAAGTGTTGGATCAAATTACTTCGACATTGCCATTATCTGAAGGAGCAGGACAAAGGTTAACCTACTGCACTGATGACTAATGGAGGTGGTGCAGGCATCAAGTAAACCTGCACAGTAATAATGTTAAAGGTCTTCCTGACTCAAAGCCATATTTGTTCTAAAGGGGTTTGCATTTACTTGGTTGAGGTAGAGAGTCTGCTTGTTGACCAGGTCGAGGTCACAGGATAGGATTAGGTATTTGTAAGGAATGCACATCTTGCTTTCATTATCAAGGAGGTATATATAAAAAAAAACAAACCTTAAAAAGGCACAAAAACCTGAAAACAGATGGCTAGCCTGACTCCAATCCTTGCTACCAACATATTTTCCCTTATTCATTCCTTTAAAAACAAAAACCCAAAATTTTTTGTCTGTTTTAGGAAGTCCATCATTCTTTGCTCTTTTTGTTTTTACTCACTGCCCACAGAGGTGGGTAGGCCAGAGAAAAATTAAGTCTTTCTTTCCTGAGTCTTTGGAAGTCATCGGGCTTGGTTTCTGGGTTTCCAGTTCCTGGTTTTATAATCTAAGGATATAGCGATCACAGCTGATTCTCATATCAAATGTTAAATCTATGATAAGCTGGAAAATCAGATACTGTCTTGGGAAACAGATTAAATTTACAAAGGCACTCATTATTGCTTTGACATTGACTTATATTTTAGTGTTTAGCATGATATGTTGTCAGTTAAAAATAAAAATGGACAATGCTGGTGCTCTTTTTGTAAAGTTCTTGCTGTATATTATACTCTATGAAGTAGTTTTAAAGATAAATATTTCACTGTTAATGGTTTTAACCCTCTGGCGGTCCACATTGAAAATCTGTCTCATAAAGGAAATGTCCTTATCTATTAACACAGAGACAATTTTTAGGAGTAACACTGTTAAAAAGAAAAATATTTCTTCCAAAAGACTATTTAGTAGTTTAAGGTGTAGAAAGTATTCTTCAAAACACTTGATGACTAAATACTTTGAGACTATCTTGCAAAAGATAGTCTCTTGGAAATTTTAGTTTTAGTATTAAAACTTCATGTACAAAAGAAATTTCCTACATATATCAAATATGTATGTCATTTTTGGAAGATACATTTAAATGTAGAAATAAAAATGCCATCATAAAACACAATGAATAAAACTAAAATATATCTGCTGTTGAGTATTCATTTTTTAAATTAATTCAACAATATTTTTAAATGTCTATCAAATTCCAGACAATGTGCTAGGTCTGGGATTTTTAACAGTAAAAAATAAAATGAACAAACAAAAAACCTTGAGGTCACTTCCCTGGTGATGAGACAACAATAAGGAAGATAAGTAAAATATATAGCATGTTAGTAATAAAGCATATAAAAAAGAAGCAAGAAGGTATGAAAATTGCCTGTATACAGAGCCAGGGTCTCAAGAGCTGATGGTGATAGAGAGTGTAAGAAAATCTTCCTTAGAAAGGTGGTATTTAATGAAGACCCGAAGGAGGTGAGAATGCCAGACACATGATTTCTAGAGAGGGAACCTCCTAAACAGAAACAAATGCCCTGAGGCAGGACTGCATCAGTGAGACATCAGCATGGTAGAGCACAGTGAGCTAAGAGGACAGGAGATAAAAGGTTGATGAGGTCAGAGAAGGGAACCAGGCCAGATAGAGCAGACCTTATTCTTCATTAGAGAGCCATTGCAGGGTTGTGATACCAGAAAAGTGATATTGCTTGGCCTACACTTTAACATGATTGCTTTATATGCTTTGTTGTAAGTAAACTGCCAAAGACAGAGCAGAGAAACCAGTGAGGAGATTATTGCAAAAATTACTAATATATTTTTAGAAGATAACATTTACACACATAAAATTAATAGAAAATAATTCAAAGACAGGTATAAACATGCTTCTACCTGAGCATTGTTTTAGTCATCTTTAACGAATTGCCCAGGACTATCAAAGTTGTTTCACACTTTTGTTTCTTTGCCTAAGCCTGAAACTTCTATTGTGTAACAAATAAAAAATTGCTTCCAACTTCATGAAAAAAAGTTCATTAATTCTTTCAATAAAAATGTATTGTGCATACATTTATGCACATAAAGATAAAGATAAAGGCATAAAAATAGTCACTATAGATATAACGATGAATAACAGTCTTCCCCCCCACCAAATTCTCATGAGCAAAACAGAAATATCAAAAGATGTATGTATTAGTATGATTTAGAAGCACAATGACAGAGATATATCCAGGACATTATTGAAGCACAAAGTATATATAGAGTAAGAACACATATTTTAACCTAAGCAATCAGGAAAAGTTTTCAAGTATTTTTCTGAGTAGACTTTACTCTCTTAAAACTAGCTTTCAGAGATTTGAGAGAATTCAACTTTCTCTGAGATAATCCAGAATTCATTAAAATCTTTTTTAAACATAAGAACGATAAAATGTTTACTTATCATATATTCAATTTCATTTTTTTCCTCTTGCCCTCATGTCATTAGTATCACCTGTAAAAATAGAAAGTTTTCATCAAAGTCTGTGAATTTCCAACTATCAATTCATTTCTGGAAATCATCCAGATTTGTCTTTATAATGACAGTTTGCTGCTCCCTAATGATGAGATTCTTATATAATTTGTGAAATCTATGAGAGACTAGAAAATCATACCGTGTACTGGGGGGAAAGAAATAACATTTTCAATAGCAGTCATTAATAGAAGATGAAATTGGTTTACCAAAAGGAAGACACACAAGACTACCAGGTTTTCTTATGTCTCTACCTATCCTAAGAGTATCACAGATATAGAGTTTCATTTTGGCAAGGTGCTAAATAAATAACCCATGTGAATCTGGTTTGGCAATTTTATCCAACTATTTTAATAGATAACATCAACTTGGAGGGCTATTGTCTTACTTCTATGCCACAAAGTTTTGATTTTGGTTTCATGTGGCTTTTTCACTCTTATACCAATAATATCAACAGGCCTATTTCAAAGTACTTGTCCAACACACCAAAGGCTAAGCAGCACACAAAGATGTGAAAACACTATCAAATTATAGAGGATACAAAACCAGGAGTAAGTCTCATCTCAATTAAAGTACCTATGATCAAATAACCTGGTTAACTGTAGAAATAAGTTATAAACCTACATTTTATATCAATGAAAAAAAAATGAAATAGTACAATTTCTAGGCTGAAACACTACCTTTTCCTCATTTACTTTTCCCATTTTCTCAAAGAAATTCTTCAAAAAACATCCAAGAAGAAACAACATTGTAATGACTTTGGTAACTAGATATGCCAATTAAGTTGTACCTGAAACACTATAACAGGGATAGGCATTAAGTTGGTGGAAAAAGTTCCAGCCACTCTGTGTTGAACAGAAGTTCAGGAACACACAGACATCAATATAGATATCCACTTAACCCGTATTTACTGAACATTCACTATGTTCTAGGTGAGGTGAAGTCACTCAGTCGTGTCCGACTCTTTGTGACCCCATGGACTGTAACCTACTAGGCTTCTCCATCCGTGGGATTCTCCAGGCAAGAATACTGGAGTGGATTGCCATTTTCTAAGAACAAGCCAAACATTAGAACTGGATGAAGAAAATGTACAGTTCCTGTTCTCAAAGACCTTAATGTCTAATGAGAAGGATAAAAAAGACAACCAAGAAATGTCAAGAGTGTATTTAAGAGTGTACATTGAATGCTACTTGGAAGGGACATCTAGCCAGGCTCAGTAGAGTCAGAAGGATGCTTTTGGATATGATATGTGATAATCTGACAAAACTGGGAGCTGGGTAGAAGGTGGTAGTGGTGCATATCAACATGCATAGTGTAGTGTCATTTGGTCTGATGAGAGGATGGGGAAAGGTGGTAAAGAGGTTTAAGGCTGTGTGAGGAACATGATGTGCAAAGGCCTGGAAGTCAGAAAAGTTACTTAGGTTGTTGTTGTTTTTCAGTTACTAAGTCATATCTGACTCTTTGTGACCCCATGGGCTGCAGTATGCCAGGCTCCTCTGTTCTCCACTACCTACCAGAGTTTGCTCAACTTTATGTCCATTGAGTCAATATGCTATCTAACTTATCCTCTCCCACCCCCTTCTCTTTCTGCCTTCAATCTTTCCCAGCATCAGGGCTTTTTCCAATGAGTCAGAATTGGAAGTAATTGGTGGAATTATCAGTTAGCAGAATGAGGGTAGAAGGTATACAATACTGGGATGGCAATGAACAATGAAGCTATAGCAATCATCAGAGGCCAACAGTAAAAGTCTTCTATGCCACCCTGAGAAGTTTGGACTTTAGCCTTTATTTTAATGGGAAGCATTTAAATGGTTTTAAACTCCAATACTTTGGCCACCTCATGCAAAGAGTTGACTCATTGGAAAAGACACTGATGCTGGGAGGGACTGGGGGCAGGAGGAGAAGGGGACGACACAGGATGAGATGGCTGGATGGCATCACCGACTCGATGGACATGGGTTTGGGTGAACTCCAGGAGTTGGTGATGGACAGGGAGGCCTGGCATGCTGCGATTCATGGGGTCGCAGACACAACTGAGCGACTGAACTAACTGAACTGAATCATGGAATGGTATGATTGGATTTGCATTTTAGAAAACTAAATTAGTTACAGATTGGAGGATTGATTGGAGTGGGGAACTAGTGAGAGATTACTTAGCAGGGGGTCTGGCAGAAATTTGGACTAGCTGTGATGGTGGCCTGGATGAAGGTAATTGTTATTATAATTGAAAGCAGTAAATACATCAAAGAGAGATTAAATAGAAATTAAAATGTTCAGAGAAAATACATTAAAAGAGAATAACAATCCTAAAGTCAATCCTCAAGGAAATCAGTCCTAAATATTCATTGGAGGCATGGATCCTAAAACTGAAGCTCCAATCCTTTGGCCACCTGATGCAAAGAACTGACTCACTGGAAAAAAACCCTGACGTTGGGAAAGATTGACAGCAGGAGGAGAAGGGAATGACAGAGGATGAGATGGTTGGATGGCATCACCGACTTGATGGACATGAGTTTGAGCAAGCTCTGGGAATTGGTGATGGACAAGGAAGCCTGGTGTACTGCAGTTTCATGGGGTTGCAAAGAGACGGACATGACTGAGCAACTGAACTGAACTGAACTGAACCTCTTGGTAATCAATTAAGTACAGAATATCAGAAAAAAAGGCTTCACTTGAATAATATCAGGGATTTTGAGTTGGGCAAATGAATGAATTTAGAGAATGCAAGAGAGGAATGGCAAATTTTGTTTGAGAAATACTTGAGGGACAAGCATTTTGAGACTTCCTCTAATAAGTTATAAATTTGGGTTTGGCATGAAATGTTGTGGGATAGAAATTAAAATCTATGGAAATGAATAAAATTATACAAGTTGTTCAGAAAAATTAATGTAAGACTGAAAGTAACACTTTGGAAACATTTAAGGATGAAACAATATAGGGGCCTCAGATTGAATTGAAGTACTCAGAGAGGTAGATACAAGTTTTTTTTTTTTTAATTGCTAATATAAAATCATAATGTACTATGAATGAGTTAGCATTTATAAAGCACATAGAATAGTACCTGACCCATGGTAGATTCTCTATGAAAGTAAAAGTGAAAGTGTTAGTTGCTCAGTCGCGTCAGACTTTTTGCAACCCCATGGACTGTAGCCAACCATGCTCCTGTGTCCACGGAATTTTCCAGGCAAAGATACTGGAGTGGATAGCCATTCCCTTCTACAGAGGATCTTCCTGACCCAAGGAGATTCTCTATAAATGGCATCAAATGCTACTGATAAATCAAGTAAAAGTTACTAAAATATCCCTCAGAATCATCATCCTAGCAATGATACCACATTTCTTCCTCTTGTCTGCAACTGTCATGGTGAAGTTGCTCAGTCGTGTCCGACTCTTTGTGACCCCGTGGACTGTAGCCTACCAGGCTCCTCCGTCCATGGGATTCTCCAGGCAAGAATACTGGAGTGGGTTGCCATTTCCTTCTCCAGAGGATCTTCCCAACCCAGGGATCGAACCCAGGTCTCCCACATTGGAGGCAGACGCTTTAACATCTGAGCCACCATACCTTTCAGTAATACAGGCTCTGGAATGTCCTTCCCAAGTATTATTCTTATCTTTCAGCTCTAGCAATTGTGTGACATATCCCTTGCTAGTCACTTCTACTTTAGCTGCTTACTGTCAACATCTTCTATATAGGAAGGTTATTTGAACTCACTGAAAAGATGGCAGGACTCAGCTACATAGCAGAAGCTGGTCTCAAGTTCATGATCATACCAGGAAGTGAAATAAGACTAGAGCTTGGGAGACTATGGTGGAGGGCACGAGTATCAGTAGCAGAGAGGGTTTTAATAGAAGGGAGAAGGCAAATCTTCTGAAACCTATATTGTGAATGAAGAGGATAGAATAACTTCCACTCTTAACGTTGAGGTGTGTAGAGCATGCAAGAATGATCATTAGTGGTGGCTGGTTTTCTTACACAATGTATGATGTTTAGCAGAATCTCTGGCCTCTCCCAGAGATACTAGTATCATGCCTTGAACGTGACAACCAAAACTGTCTCTAGATAGTTCCAAATATTCCCGGGGGAATAACATTATTCCAGTTAAGAACCACTGTCTTAGAGCCAACTGAGGGATAGAGCCGTGGTTTTCTCAACAGACCTGCTAGACATTCTTGCAAATGTCATTCTGGCCACTTGCCTTGGTGAATCAGAATTCTTAGTGGTATGTGCAAATTAGATTCTCTCTTTCGTACCCTCTGATTCTCTGTCCCATCTGGATCATCACAAAGAAGTCAATGTTAAAACTTTGCTGCAATGAAAGCTTGTGTAATTGACTATTTAAATACTACATCTGAATTCACAAGACCTTTTAAATCGAAGTTCATTTAGGCTTTTCTTAAGTCATATCGGACTTACCTAGTTGCTCAGTGGTAAAGAAGCCACCTGCCAATGCAAGAGACTCAGGTTCGATCCCTAGGTTGGGAAGGTCCCCTGGGGAAGGAAATGGCAACCCACCCCAGTATTCTTGCCTGGAAAATCCCATGGACACAGGAGCCTGGTGGACTACAGTCCATGGGGGTCACAAAAAAGTGGACACAACTTGGCAACTAAACAACAAGGTAAATCAGTGTATCAGGTGCAATATGAGAAACCTGTCTTCCACTGAACGGGAAGTTATACATTCATTTTCACATTCTAATAACCATATATTTTTTAAAAATATGTTTATACTCCTCAAATTAAAATATTGGATATGTATTATAAATGCCTGGGCATTTTTATAAGACTTCTGTTAATCTGCACTATAAATTCTAACAACGTTCCATTGTCATTTACTTGCCCAGATGTTTGTAATTTTGGTGCTAAGCAATTGACCTTACTCCCTGCAATGTTCTTTTCAAAATAATTAATCTACTTTTGTTACTGAACTGAGTTTGGATTTGCTTGCCTATCATACAGAAAAGCCAATATACTGACCCTGGGTGGTAAGGAAGGAAAGTACAGGACACCAAGCAAGGAGAATGGGCAGCTCATGCTCCAAGGGCTTAAACTCCCCAGTGGTGTTTGGGTTAGAGTTTTTAAAGGTAATCTTTGGGGTAAGGGTTGCAGCTCATGGACTTTCTTTTGATTGATTGTTGTTGAGGTAACAGGATGATGTTTCTAGAGTCTTAATCATCAACCTTCTCCTCCCAACAGTCTTGAATCTACATACTTATGGTCAGTATGTAGTCATCATCCTTCACCTGGGTATGGGTCTTAGTTTTTGTGGAACAAGTCAAAGTTATGCACCAGATTGTTATGTATCTCCCTTGAGGAGGAACAGACTCTATTTCATCACTGAACTACTGTTCAAGGTTTCTTCCTTAGCTGCTTTTCCTTTGTTTCTGCATTCTATCACTTCACTAACTAGTAACTGCTTGAATCTCTTCTTTGGAACTCAGGGAAGACTTAGGAGACTAAAATGTTTTTCTATAAACAAGAAATTGAGGACACAGGAAGGCTTTTTTATCTGGAAGGACCCTGCAGGGTCCTTCTCAGTTTCACCTTCTATTACCTTAGTGGAGCACTCTTGATAAAATTTTTGAAAAAATCAACTGCTGACCTCAAAACATTTAGGATAACATTTAAAATAATTTGGAGGGAGGAGAGAAAAAGAGAGTAGGTTTTAATCGGTCATAGAAAAATGACCGATTAAGCCAAGAAATTACTAAAGCATGGATAATGTCCTACTAGTTACATTGAGTGAGCTAAGTAAGCCTCTAGACATTATATCCCAGCCATGTTTTCAGGGTTGTAGTAGTAGTGATTAACTCAACCTACGTTCTTAGAAGTAATTAAGCAAGAGAAATAAAATAAGGACTCTGATTTGGAATGAGATTCTGCAATAGAAATATTTCTCTCTGAAATATGTTTAATATATTTGTTTCTATAACATTGGTTTACAAGATTCAAGAAAGTAGGAAATTTTAAACCAATATCCTTTGAGTTTTTTTACTAAGAACAAAAATATCACAAACCAATCAAATTATGTTAGTACTTTATAAGCCATAATAAATTAAACATAATTTTCAAGAGGCTTAAAAAATCTGTTGCATTTATTTGAAAAATGTGAGTTTCTTCTTAACTAATTAATTAATTGAAAACCATATTTGAAAATGTGAAAATATCTTTTAAAACTATAGTTTAAAGGAAACTGAAGGTCAACATAAACAAATACCACAGATACAAAACTGGATGATCTTTTTCTCTTGCAGTTTAGCTTCAAATTTCATTTATTACATTAAGTAACATTTATAGAAAAGTACCCCTTTGCATTGCATATAATTTCTATGTAGATTCTTTGATTTAGACTTTTTACAACCTGATAATGATACTCTTATAGAGGGACTGAGAATTAATTCAAGAAAATTCTTAACTCTGGATGGATTATTTAGAAAACAATCATGCTTCTACAATATGGAGGTGATAGGGAAACTGAGACAAAAATTTAAACATACAAGAGGATTGCAAAACATGCTTCATTTGTCCTCTGCTTCTGAGCCTAAGCTAACCATTCCTAGAATAATGGCAGTGAAAGGTTGACTCCCAAAGTCACAAGGCTTCACTTCCGGAAAGGAGCAAGCCCACCATCACAGCCCACTCCTACTCTCTTCTGCAGTTGTTCCACCTCTTGTCAATCTGTTGATCTTGATTTATTCCCTAACAACATGGGGCTAGGACCCCATTTTCATGGTATAGGGAGGAAAATACTTTCCATCTCGTATGCTTGGGAATGGTAAAACTGAAGTAAGTTTGTTTCCTAGAAGTTATCATTTTACCACTGTGCAAGTTTTCTTAATTACATTATGAACTCCACATTTATTTATGTTTTCATTTGTGATTTAGAATAAGTGATGCTCAGATAATTCAGCTCTTTTTAAATGTATCTCAAATTTCAAGTACCTACATTAGTTGTGGATAAAAAGACATTCATTTTATTGTCAATATTTTTCCTTTACCTGTGTATCTTCATCATAAATTAAATTGATTCTAAAAAAAAAATCCCTGAATTAAAAAGTATAAAATTTAATGATTTTAAATGTATCTCAAATTTCAAGTACCTACATTAGTTGTGGATAAAAAGACATTCATTTTATTGTCAACATTTTTCCTTTACCTGTGTATCTTCATCATAAATTAAATTGATTCTAAAAAAAAAATCCCTGAATTAAAAAGTATAAAATTTAATGCTTTTAACATGTAGGAAATATAGTGCAATGATTTAGAGAATAAATTTTGGAATCATATCTGTATTCAGTTACATTTACCAGCTATGGGTCTTGAGTAAGTTATTTAAATTGTTTTCTCAGCTATAAAATGGAAATAACATCATTGTAGTTTATAAGTCTATGCTCTGATTAAACCAAACAATGCATATAAATTAGGAGCTTGTCAAACAGTAAGCACTCAGTAAGAATTAGTTATTTTTATTATTATGTAAGAATTACTTATGTCTGTATATGGCATAGGAATAAAAACTGAGCAGTGGCTAAACACATAACAAAGAGTCAGACACAATTTAGCAACTGAACAACAAAAAGTGGCTACATTAAAAATACATGTGATGAGTGTGTTTACTTCACTTTTAATTGATTTCAGTTTCTAAACTGGGAGATTTTTATGGTAAAACAAAGGTTTTATGGGTCTGGAGGTTGACTAGCCTCAGATTGAAGTCTTAGCAACTGCTCATACTCCTGACTATGGAATGGTCGGTTTCTGGGTTAATTTAGACCTGACCCTGTTTAAAATTTGAAATGGTATATAGTTTCCTCAGTTTTCCTGAATGTAATATTTGCCTAAACTACTGGACAAATGAAAAGGATGAGGATAAAATTATTTTATGTAAAACCCAATGCTTCATTCAGAAATTCAGAATTTAATATACAAATAAAGCAATAATGATATTGATTTTATATAATCTCTACTAAAAGGTAAAATTAATTTCACTTGGAAGAGATGTGAAGAAGATATGATTGATATAATGACCTTCCCATTATGAACTTCAAATCAACCATAAATCTATATGTTATATAGAAAAGTGTAAAAATCTAGTATGAGTGATGTTATTTTTTTCCCAAACAGGCAATTAAGCTGAAATTAAACACATGTATAATGTAAAAATTCATATTATTTAATATCTCCAAATTTTTCACAAATATGTTTCCATACATATTTACTAAGTAAGGTGAAGTCGCTCAGTCGTGTCCGACTCTTTGCGACCCCATGGACTGTAGCCTACCAGGCTCCTCCATCCATGGGATTCTCCAGGCAAGTATACTGGAGTGGGTTGCCATTTCCTTCTCCAGAGGATCTTCCCGACCCAGGGATCGAACCCAGGTCTCCCGCATTGGAGGCAGACACTTTAACCTCTGAGCCACCAGGGAAGCCCTATTTACTAAGTACCTTGATTCATTTAATTTTATCTTTTCAGCAGTTTTAAAGGTTATTCATGGACTAAAACTTGAAGGAGGAAGAGAATAAATATTATAATAATTATTGATAAAATATCATAATCATGCAGAAATAGACCTTTTATTTCAAATTCTTTCAAGAATGTTACCCTTGAGAATCCCCAATATCGATGAGTCAGCAGTGAAGAACCTGCCTGCAAGGCAGGAGATGAGGTAGCAGTCTCAGGCTCGATTCCTGGGTCAGGAAGATCTGCTGGAGAAGGACATGACAACCCACTCCAGTATTCTTTCCTGGAAAATCCCATGGGCCGACTATGGGGTCACAAAAGAGTTGGACATGACTTAGTGACTAAATGACACCAAAAGTCTTGATATAATGTGTCCCAAGTTGTATACAAAGGATTTGGAGGAGAGGCTGACTGGATCTGCCTCAGGCTGGAATCCTGGCAGAGGAGCAGGCTGTTTCATTCCACTTTGGAATCTGAAGCGGGAAAGGTGACATTCCTCTTTCAGATGGGTGTAATCCTGGTGACTGGAGGATTTACTTCAAATTATACTTCAGATCTGCATGTTGGTGCCTCAGCTGGGGGCAGGACACTGTTAACTACCAAAGTCTGACAGTAGGAGCCAAATTTACCGAATTGTGGCAACTAGAAAACTCAAAACAGGCAAGTGTAGAGAACAGGAGAGATGGTGTGGTTTCCCATCAGAGCTGGGGCATAGATGTTAAGGTGGCCTTCTCTCCATTCACCACAAAGGCCATAAGCATGTCAGATCATAAAGAAACCAGATGGCAAAGAGATGAATTACCATTTCTCACTGAAGAAAAACCCAAACATTTTATGAAATGTTATTTATTGAACTCCTCAAACTGTTTGGTTTTTTTTCAGTCATTCATTCATCTTTATTCATTCACTCATCAATATACATCAAGCTCCCACTTGGTCCATGTAACATAACAGATCTTCCAGACTAGTTTGAATGCCTTAACTCCTCTGGAAATTACAGTCCATTTAATATCTAAAATAACAAGTAAACTTCTCTAGTTTTACCTGAATGTTTTATAATTCCTATAGTGCCATCAAGGGAATTATATTTGCTCAAAATTCCCAGAATTTTCCTCAGGAACTTTGAATTCTCAGTTGTATTTAAGAAGGGTATTGTTGTAGATCCTCTGATTTCGAATATTCATCTAAACAGAGTTCAAGAGTAGCTTTACTACAGTAATCAAAACCATATGGTACTAGCACAAAACAGGCATACAGATCAATGGAACTGAATAGAAAGCCCAGAAATAAACTCGCACACCTAGGATCAATTAATCTATGCCAAAGGAGGCAAGAATATACAAAAGAGAAAAAGCAGTCTCTTCAATAAGCAGTGCTGGGAAACCTGGACAGACATGTGAAAGAATGAAATTAGAACATTCTCTAAATCATATATGAAAAGAAACTCAAATTGGTTTTAAGACCTAAATGTAAAACTCAGAGGAAAGCATAAGCAGAACACCCTTTAACATAATTCATAGCAATATTTTTTTGGATCTGTTTCCCAAAGTAATGGAAATAAAACAAAAACAAACAAGCGGGACCTAATTAAGTTTAAAAGCTTTTGCACTTTTAAACTTAAAAGTTTAAAAAAGGGAAAACATAAATAAAACAAAAGACAACCTATAAACAGGATAAAATATTTGCAAATGAGGCTACTGACATGGGATTACTTTCCAAAATGTACAAGTAGTTCATAGAGCTTAACATCAAAAAACAAACAACCCAATCAAAATATTGACAGAAGACCTAAATAGACATTTCTTCAAAGGAGATGTACAGATGATCAATAGGCACATGAAAAGATACTTGCTAATTTTTAAAGAAATGCAAATCAAAATTACAGTGAGGTATTTTCACCTCACAACAGTCATAAAGGCTGTCATTAGAAAGTCTGCAAATAATAAACACTGGAGTGTATGAAAAAAAGGAACTTTCCTACACTGTTGTTCACAATGTAAATTGGTACAACCACTATGGAGAACAGCATGGAGTTTCTTTATAAAGTTAAAAATAGAGTTACCATATGATCCAGCAATCTCATTTCTGGTCATATATCCAGGGAAAACTCTAATTTGAAAAGATACATGCATTCCAATGTTCGTAGCATCACTATTTAAAATAGCAAACACATGAGAGCAATCTAAATGTCCATTGACTGATGAATGGATAAAGAAAATTCGATGTGTGTATATACACACACACACACACACATATATATATAAAATGAAATATTCCTCAACCATAAAGAAAGAAAGAATACCATTTGCAGCAACTTGAATGGAACTAGAGAGTATCATATTAAGTGAATAAGTCAGAGAAGGACAAATATTTTATGATATCATTTTTATTTGAAATCTAAAAGATTATACAAATGAACTTATTTGCAAAACAAAAAATAGACTCATAGACTCACAGACACAATAAACAAACATGTGGTTACCAAAGTTGATAGCAAGGGTGGGGAGGGGGAGATAAATTAGGCATTTGGGATTGACCTAAATATACCAGTGTATATAAAATAGATAAACAACAAGGAACTATATGACACAGGGAACTGTATTCAATATTTTGTAATAATCTATAATGGAAAAGGGGCTTCCCTGGTGGCTCAGATTCTTTATCTGCCTGCCAATGCAAAAGACTCGGCTTTGATCCCTGAGTCGGGAAAATCTCCTGGAGAATGAAATGGCAACCCACTCCAGTATTCTTGACTGAGAAATTTCATGGAGGGAGAAGCCAAGTGGGCTACAGTCCATTGGGTCACAAAAGACTTGGACATGATTTAGTGAATAAACAACAACAACAATGGAAAAGAATCTGAAAAAGAAGAGAGATACATAAATATATGTATAACTGAATCACCTTGCTGTACACCTGAAACTAACACACAACTGTAACTATACTTCAGCTTTAAAAATGGTTATAAAAATGAATATAGTAAACAAATATGATTCTTCGCAAATCTAGGTTACATTTTTACCCAGAGGTGATAACTCAGAGTTCTCAATAGAAGAAAGGTTAGGTTAGGAGCATGATGTGGGACTAATAGATGACCAGCAAAAGTGGGGTTAACATCAAAGCTGGCCTTTGGCTTTATACCATAGTACCCATTGATGCACAATAGTGAGCGAGAGGTTATAACTTCTAAGGACTGTTAGTTTGGAAGACCTCTAGAAAATAACTAGTGGAAAATTCTCCTGCTCCTTTGGCCAGGATCCTTAATTTGCAGTGTGTTCAGCTCAGGTGAATGTTAATTTTTTTTTTTTTTT
>SJYT01037396.1:560893-572483 GCA_006410635.1 Cephalophus harveyi
CTATGGAGAACAGCATGGAGTTTCTTTATAAAGTTAAAAATAGAGTTACCATATGATCCAGCAATCTCATTTCTGGTCATATATCCAGGGAAAACTCTAATTTGAAAAGATATATGCATTCCAATGTTCGTAGCATCACTATTTAAAATAGCAAACACATGAGAGCAATCTAAATGTCCATTGACTGATGAATGGATAAAGAAAATTCGATGTGTGTATATACACACACACACACACACATATATATATAAAATGAAATATTCCTCAACCATAAAGAAAGAAAGAATACCATTTGCAGCAACTTGAATGGAACTAGAGAGTATCATATTAAGTGAATAAGTCAGAGAAGGACAAATATTTTATGATATCATTTTTATTTGAAATCTAAAAGATTATACAAATGAACTTATTTGCAAAACAAAAAATAGACTCATAGACTCACAGACACAATAAACAAACATGTGGTTACCAAAGTTGATAGCAAGGGTGGGGAGGGGGAGATAAATTAGGCATTTGGGATTGACCTAAATATACCAGTGTATATAAAATAGATAAACAACAAGGAACTATATGACACAGGGAACTGTATTCAATATTTTGTAATAATCTATAATGGAAAAGGGGCTTCCCTGGTGGCTCAGATTCTTTATCTGCCTGCCAATGCAAAAGACTCGGCTTTGATCCCTGAGTCGGGAAAATCTCCTGGAGAATGAAATGGCAACCCACTCCAGTATTCTTGACTGAGAAATTTCATGGAGGGAGAAGCCAAGTGGGCTACAGTCCATTGGGTCACAAAAGACTTGGACATGATTTAGTGAATAAACAACAACAACAATGGAAAAGAATCTGAAAAAGAAGAGAGATACATAAATATATGTATAACTGAATCACCTTGCTGTACACCTGAAACTAACACACAACTGTAACTATACTTCAGTTTTAAAAATGGTTATAAAAATGAATATAGTAAACAAATATGATTCTTCGCAAATCTAGGTTACATTTTTACCCAGAGGTGATAACTCAGAGTTCTCAATAGAAGAAAGGTTAGGTTAGGAGCATGATGTGGGACTAATAGATGACCAGCAAAAGTGGGGTTAACATCAAAGCTGGCCTTTGGCTTTATACCATAGTACCCATTGATGCACAATAGTGAGCGAGAGGTTATAACTTCTAAGGACTGTTAGTTTGGAAGACCTCTAGAAAATAACTAGTGGAAAATTCTCCTGCTCCTTTGGCCAGGATCCTTAATTTGCAGTGTGTTCAGCTCAGGTGAATGTTAATTTTTTTTTTTTTTTTTTTGGCAGGTGGAGGGGGAAGACGGGTTAGTTCCTATATCCTAATGATTTAGTTCTTTTTTAGTATTTACATTTATACACCATTTAAGAATAAGTAAGAGGGACTAACAAAGGAAGCTAAAAATAGCAAAGTGGGGGAACTGTGATGTTTTAGAGAACCTTATAAAACTAACTGTTTTAATTGTGGCTGAGAGAAAGAGAGATAGATGAAGGAGACCAAGAAACCAAAGAAACATAATGTGATAGTAGTGATTGGACCTGGCACTAAGAGATGGGCTGGAAGAGAGATAAGGGAACTGATTGAGATCTGAAAAGCACTTTTATCTGCTGTGAATTCTCTAATTCTTCCACTCAATGTGCACAGCCATACAGTTTTGCAAAATTTGTCAAATGAGGCAAATATTCCAAATAAGGATGGTCAGATACAGTATTCAAGGTCACTTTTCCCATACTTCATTCTGACAGCCAAAATTAGCTGGAAAACTGATAATAGAAGAAGAGCAGCTTTCATGATAAACTGAGACTCTACAGTTAGTATTCTTTCTAACCAAAACTCTTGTTTCCTGATGTTCAGATCAGTGAAAAGGAGGTTATCTTTAAGTTTATCCTGTTCTAATTTAAAGGAAGACTGACATTGAATAGAAAAGCAGATGTCCTTTGTCTTTTTTAAAATGCATATTTAGATAACCTCCCTACTTAATAGTTATGCCATGCTGCCATGCACGCATCTTTCATAAATTAAAACATTAAAGAATAAAAAGAGCTTCATGATATGCTTGCCATTACCACTTATTAAACTAGAAAAAAAAATGACTAGAAACACAGTATTTTTTGCTCTAGGGTTAGTAACTACTTTACAATAAACATTTGATTGCTGTCATATTTCTTATATAGTTAGCCTAATGAAATTTCTGACCATTGTATTTTATACTGTTTTACTACAGCGTGATTAAATGATTGTTGTTGTTTAGTCACTAAGTCGTGTCCAACTCTTTTGAGACCCAATGGACTGTAACCCACCAGACTCCTCTGTCCATAAGATTTCCCAGGCAAGAGTACTGGAGCGGGTGTCCATTTCCTTCTTCTGGAGATCTTCCTTTCCAGGGATTGAACCCATGTCTAGTGCAGTGGCAGGTGGATTCATTACTACTGAGCTACCAGGAAAGCCTGATTCAATTGTAAATATTGTCAGCTTGTCAGCTATGAACCAACCTCTTTCATCTCAGATGTTTTCCTTTTCATCTCTCTTTAACTCACTAAACTTTAACATTACTTGAGCCCACTCCAAGTTTAGCAGGAGGCAACATGTTCTGAGTTTAAATTCTGCTTCCATAGATTTCTTAACCTTTTTAGTATCTATTACACTTGGCTGCTGTGAATATTTAATGGAATAACACATGTTAACTCTTTTTTCTCAGTCAAGCATCTTGTTTTAGCTAAAATGTATACTCAACTTATTATTTCTTGATTTTTAGCTCTACTAACTTCCATGTTGGAGAAGACTCTTGAGAGTCCCTTGGACTGCAAAGAGATCCAACCAGTCCTAGAATCCAACCAGATTCTAAAGGAGATCAGCCCTGGGTGTTCTTTGGAAGGACTGATGCTAAAGCTGAAACTCCAATACTTTGGCCACCTCATGTGAAGAGTTGACTCATTGGAAAAGACCCTGATGCTGGGAGGGATTGGGGGCAGGAGGAGAAGGGGACAACAGAGGATGAGATGGCTGGATGCATCACTGACTCAATGGACGTGAGTTTGAGTGAATTCCGGGAGTTGGTGATGGACAGGAAGGCCTGGCATGCTGCGATTCATGGGGTCGTAAAGAGTCGGACACAACTAAGCAACTGAACTGAACTGAACCTCCTTGTAGCCTCTATCTGGGAAAAGGAGGCAAAAAACTCTAGAAGAAATGGTTGTTTTTTTTTGGAGTTTTCCTTTTTATGCTAGATTATAAATTCTGTAAAGCAAGGGAGGCCTGGCGTGCTGCAATTCATGGGGTTGTAAAGAGTCAGACACGATTCAGCGACTGAAATGAACTGAAACTTTAAGTGACGTAAAACAGAGCAAAGAGCTTATGTATTTAGAAAGAGAGAAATGCAGAAACAGATATTTATGGAAACTGTTAATATTGCCATCCTTATAAATAGCTGCAATTATCTTCTGCTAAAGGCAAAAAGTGAGTCAAATGCAAATGATCACCTCCATCTTCACAGACACCCACCCACACATACACACATGTACTAAGCTGTCTTCACAGGCTGACCTTCACCTCAGCTTTTACACATGCTTTCTAGGAACCAAACAAGATGTTATTGTTTGCTAAACAGGTCCCATTTAAGTTCATCCTGAGTCTTTAGCACAAGTGCAGAAAGAATTTTGGAAATTTGATATTAAACGGAATTTACTGCTTTTTAAAAATGTACACATATTTATACCAGACTGGAAAAGGATGAACTGACAGCCTGAATGCATTGCAATAATAATAATAACCACTTAAATTTCCACTTGAATTCTCAGTGATACAATTTATTCTAGCATGCTGCTGCTGCTGCTAAATCGCTTCAGTCGTGTCTGACTGTGCGACCCCATAGACGGCAGCCCACCAGGCTCCCCTGTCCCTGGGATACTCCAGGCAAGAACACTGGAGTGTGTTGCCATTTCCTTCTCCAATGCAAGGAAGTGAAAAGTGAAAGTGAAGTCGCTCAGTCGTGTCTGACTCTGCGACCCCACGGACTGCAGCCCACCAGTCTTCTCCATCCATGGGATTTTCCAGGCAAGAGTACTGGAGTGGGGTGCCATTGCCTTCTCCGTTACTCTAGCATAATGCAGCTGTACTCATTTGTTTTAATAGCCACAAATTCAGTCTATGTTTTAATCATGAATATCTCTTCTTTAAGCCTTTATATTTTAAAATGTATTTTAATACGTTAGCTTTAATTGTGATGGAATTTCAACTCAATACTGTGATGGTTTATTAATTACAAATCCTTTCTGAAGGCAGCTACTTACTTCTCTGCAATGTATAGCCTGTTAAACCTATTCAGATCAACTTTGAAATATATAATTATGCAGCTTAAAGTATGTTGTAATAATCATATTTCTAAGAAAATCTTGCATTTTAGATTTGAATATAGTAATATTCAAAGAACATCACTAATATTATTTGGAATGAATTTCAAAAAACTATGTTACTTGTTTACTTTTTTACTTTAATATTGTCACCATACTTATCACACAAAGGATTTTTTCCCCCTGTCGGCCAGCTTCTAAATTCAATAGCTAGTAGTATTAAAAGGCTATTGGGGGTTGGGAGGGGGACTGAGTATGTAGAGAGAATATAGGCAGAGAGAAAACACCTCCTGTGTGTAACAAATAAACAGTGCATGATCTCATTTGTACTTCAAGACAACCCACTAAGACTTCTATTGAATAGACAATGAAGAATTTTAACAGTAATGTTATGGAATTCACTGTGGCTGTTATATAGGTAGATAGATACAGAGATAGATAGATATACATATATATAATTAGAAGTTATTCTATAGGTATTGTTAATATGGATGAAACAACTGTCATTTAAGATAGAGAGCTTTAAGCAACATACAGTGATATGTGAAAAAAAGAATTATATTTCCTCTATTGGCTTCAAATACAGTCAAAATACTTTATGATAAGCAGATTTTTTAAACAAAGAGTTATGAAACTTTAGGCATATGTAAGGAGCTTTTTCTTTTAGGTCCCTTTTAAGTGTTTCAAGTCGGCTTTTATTTCCCAGTCATTTCTATGATATTTACATTCAGGTAGCTGAATCAGCAACGGAGTTATTAGAACAGACCAGTAATGGAAATGATTTGCTCAGGGATCCTGGCAGTAAAAGCTTCATACAGTGGTGCAAATAATGCAGCTGTACTCATTTGTTTTAATAGCCACAAATTCAGTCTATGTTTTAATCATGAATATCTCTTCTTTAAGCCTTTATATTTTAAAATGTATTTTAATACGTTAGCTTTAATTGTGATGGAATTTCAACTCAATACTGTGATGGTTTATTAATTACAAATCCTTTCTGAAGGCAGCTACTTACTTCTCTGCAATGTATAGCCTGTTAAACCTATTCAGATCAACTTTGAAATATATAATTATGCAGCTTAAAGTATGTTGTAATAATCATATTTCTAAGAAAATCTTGCATTTTAGATTTGAATATAGTAATATTCAAAGAACATCACTAATATTATTTGGAATGAATTTCAAAAAACTATGTTACTTGTTTACTTTTTTACTTTAATATTGTCACCATACTTATCACACAAAGGATTTTTTTCCCCTGTCGGCCAGCTTCTAAATTCAATAGCTAGTAGTATTAAAAGGCTATTGGGGGTTGGGAGGGGGACTGAGTATGTAGAGAGAATATAGGCAGAGAGAAAACACCTCCTGTGTGTAACAAATAAACAGTGCATGATCTCATTTGTACTTCAAGACAACCCACTAAGACTTCTATTGAATAGACAATGAAGAATTTTAACAGTAATGTTATGGAATTCACTGTGGCTGTTATATAGGTAGATAGATACAGAGATAGATAGATATACATATATATAATTAGAAGTTATTCTATAGGTATTGTTAATATGGATGAAACAACTGTCATTTAAGATAGAGAGCTTTAAGCAACATACAGTGATATGTGAAAAAAAGAATTATATTTCCTCTATTGGCTTCAAATACAGTCAAAATACTTTATGATAAGCAGATTTTTTAAACAAAGAGTTATGAAACTTTAGGCATATGTAAGGAGCTTTTTCTTTTAGGTCCCTTTTAAGTGTTTCAAGTCGGCTTTTATTTCCCAGTCATTTCTATGATATTTACATTCAGGTAGCTGAATCAGCAACGGAGTTATTAGAACAGACCAGTAATGGAAATGATTTGCTCAGGGACCCTGGCAGTAAAAGCTTCATACAGTGGTGCAATGCTAAATGATTTGCATGTAGGTGGGGTGAGGATACTACAATTCTGTGTTCTTCATTTCCCCCCACTTCCTACTTCTGTTACCGCAGATGGAAATCGACCCACTGAAACTTACAACTGAGATAGAGAATTATTCGTTTTCACATAAATTCTTTAAATCTCTATGGAATGATATTTTCTAGACTTTATAAAAACCCATGGATAATCCCTTGTCTTGCCTCTGACACATAAATTGCACTGAATTCTTAATTTTGCTAATGATATCTAAGACTATTGTGGGCATATTCTGGGATATTGGAAATATTTTGGATTAAAGAAAATGTTTTTAACATCAAGAATGAATATGTCAATTAAACAGAAAGTAGTCAATGAAACAGGAAAGGGAAAGAATATGGAAGCATAAAACAAATTGAGCATTATTCTTCCCTTAGACCACTAAGCTCCAAACACATTGGCCTAGTTTCTTCCTTCATAGGAAGATAGCAGATTTGTTTCCACATTAGGGTCTCTGAACTAGTTGTAGCTGGCTCCTCCCTGTCATTCAGTCCACAATTTAAATATACTTTCAAACAGAGTCCTCTCTGGACTCACTCAAACCAAACAGTCATACACGGAGCATCACTTTGCTTTCTTGTCCTTATAGTATTTATCACTTCATTAAATTTCTTAGGCATTTGTTTATCCATTTGCTATATTTCTGCTTTTCTGCTGCCACTCCCCCCACCCATTTCTGTAACCAACTAGAATGTTAATTCTAGAAAAGCAAGAATCCTACCTTTCTTATCCACATTTTCGTCTCCAATCTGGTCTTTTAGAGTGGTGGTTTAGTCACTAAGTTGTGTCTGACTCTTGTGATCCCATGGACTGTAGCCCGCCAGGCTCCTCTGTCCACGGGATTCTCCAAGGAAGAATCCTGGAGTGGGTTGCCATTTCCTTCTCCAGGTCTTAGAATAGTGACAGACAAATCCTAGGTGTTCAGTAAATATTTGTTGAATACTTAGAAACATATTACTTCTTAACAGATGTTAGAAATAAAGCTATGTAATGTAATATAATTTGTGTTTTTCACCACTTATTTCTACTTGGAGTTATTTTTACACATATTTTGTTGCACCATAGGTTGGAGAAATTTATATATTCACTGATTTAGCAATCTAGCTTTGATACATATTTATAACAATAGATATCATATAATGAATACTTGTTTTGGTACTGTGCTAAACATTCCCATGCTCTCTTATTTAATTCTCAAAGATACCTAATGATGGTAAATACTATAACTACTGTCATTTAATATATGTGGGAACTGAGGACTAGTGAGATTAAGTAATTCACCCAAAGTTGCTCTGCTGATAAAAGGTGAAGCAAGGATTTGATGCTGTTTTTGTGAAACCTGAAAAGCCAGTGATCTTAATTATTACATTTTATGGCCTCTTATTGAACATTAGAATTTCCCTCGTGGCTCAGTGATAAGGAATCTACCTGCCAAAGCAGGAGACATGAGTTCCATCCCTGGGTTGGGAAGATCCCCTGGAGAAGGAAATGGCAACCCACATCAGTATTCTTGCCTGGGAAATCCCATGGGCAGAGGAGCCTGGTGGGCTACAGTCCATGGGGTCATAAAAGAGTTGGACACGACTTAGTGATTAAACAACAATAACAAGTGGATTTTATGTCTCTATCAGTTTCCCCTTTTAATACAGTGAGAGTGGAAGTGTTGGTCGCTTAGTTGAGTCCAGCACTTGGCAACACCAGGTTCTTCGTAGCCCACCAGATTTTCTGTCCATGAAATTCTCCAGGCAAGAATACTGGAGTGGGTAGGCTTTCCTTTTTCAAAGTGATCTCCCCCACCCAGGGATCAAACCCAGGTCTCACACATTGCAGGAAGATTCTTTACTGTCTGAGCCACCTGAGTTAAATATCTACAGTACCTTAAAAAATTTATGGTAAGAAAAAAAAAAAAAACCCACCTTTAGTGATCTATCTCCCCAAACAGTTAAATGTACTAATACAATTCTGTGGGTTTTATAGAGTATTAAACGGAACAACATTTACGGACATAAATTCATGCAGACTGCTGAGGCATAACTTGTTATTGCCCTGGAGATGTAAAACCACTCTCAGTTTTAATTTATTTTTGTTAATGAAAATATTTTTAAAATGGTAGCACATTCTATATGCTTCAGCACTTATGCGTTCTTAAAAAATATTTTTCAAGAAGTTAATCATCTACGCTCCAGGCATACTTTTCCTAGGAGAACACTGAACATTAACACAGTGAACACAGATGTGCCTTCATCAGATGAAAAATACCAAATTGAACAGATAAGAATTAGTCTCATGTCCTGAATCAGAAGAGCAGGTAAAATCACATAATTGCAAATAGTACATTAATAAATGTCCAGATACCTTAATGTCCAAATAAATAGCATTAATCTGGACATTATAATTATAAAAAAGTGTTTTGTTTAGATAATCTAATGATATAGCTGTATAACCTGATTTTATCAAGTTGTGGTATTTCTAAAAGATCTAAGTTAATGCATAATCCTTAAAATATTTCATATGAATTACATTTAAGCAGATGCTCATTGCTTATACTCAATGCTCATATATGTCTATATAAAGAAAATATAGATCATTAGAGGTTTTATGACTTGACATCTAAATATTGAAAACTTCACACACCTATCTTTCTCAAAGTTGATCTTTAGGGGAAGAAATTTCTTAAGTGTGTGCTTGCTCTAAACAGTCAATAACACCCTGACCTATTTTGAGGCTGTTGTTTTATGCAGGAAATGTATAAAAATAGAACTGTCTGAAAAAAATTATGATATAAAAATATTGAGTGAAATATGTATGTTAGCATAACTACTTATATTCAGGAAGAATCATGATTCAATTTAAACTTGCTGATTATCTGCTTCTAATTGGTGTCTACCCAAAGTAGTAGCCTCAGGATTTGCACCAAACATACAACTTAAACAACTTTTCTAACATGCAATGTGTATACAAAACAGTACATTCAGTTCAGTTCAGTTCAGATTCTTTGTGACCCCATAACTGTAGCATGCCAGGCTTCCTGTCCATCACCAACTCCTGCAGCTTACTCAAACTCATGTCCATAGAGTTGGTGATACCATCCATCTCATTCTCTGTTGTCCCCTTCTCCTGCCTTCAATCCTTCCCAGCATCAGGGTCTTTTCAAATGAGTCAGTATATTATCTTCTTTATTTAAGCATTTTACTTGAACATAGTAAAATAAATAAATAAAAAGAATGTTCATGGTAGGCTTCAATAGTATGTTAATCAAGAACTTCTAGATGTACAAGCTAGATTTTAAAAAGGCAGATGAAGCAGAGACCAAATTGGCAACATTCCTTGGATCACAGGAAAAGCAAGGGAATCCCAGAAAAACACTTACCTCTGCTTCATTGACTATGCTAAAGCCTTTGATTGTGGATCACAACAAACTGTGGAAAATTCTTCAAGAGATGGGAATACCAGGCCACCTTACCTGCTTTCTGAGAAACGTGTATGCAGGTCAAGAAGTAATAGTTAGAACCAGGCATGGAATAATGGACTGATTCCAAGTTGGGAAAGGAGTACATTAAGGCTGTGTATTGTCACACTGCTTATTTAACTTATATGCAGAGTGCTGCTGCTGCTAAGTCAATTCAGTCGTGTCCGACTCTGTGCGATCCCAAAGACGGCAGCCCACCAGGCTCTGCCATCACTGGGATTCTCCAGGCAAGAACACTGGAGTGGGTTGCCATTTCCTTCTCCAATGCATGAAAGTGAAAAGTGAAAGTGAAGTCACTGAGTCGTGTCCAACTCTCAGCGACCCCATGGACTGCAACCAACCAGGCTCCTCCATCCATGGGATTTTCCAGGCAAGAGTACTGGAGTGGGGTGCCACTGCCTTCTCCGTATATGCAGAGTACATCATGCAAAATGCTGGGCTGGATAAATTACAAGCTGGAATCAAGATTTCCAAGAGAAATATCAATAACCTCAGATATGCAGGTGAAACCACCCTAATGACAGAAAGCAAAGAAGAACTAAAGAGCCTCTTGATGAAGGTGAAAAATGAGAGTGAGAAAGCTGACTTAAAACTCAGCATTCAAAAAGCTAAAATTATGGCATCTGGTCCCATCACTTCATGGCAAATAGAGGGGGAAACAATGGAAACAGTGATAGACTTTATTTTCTTGGGCTCCAAAATCGTTGCAGATGGTGACTGCAGCCATAAAATTAAAAGAAGCTTGCTCCTTGGAAGAAAAGCTTTGACAAACCTAGACTGTGCATTAAAAAGCAGAGACATCAATTTGCCAACAAAGGTCCATATAGTTAAAACTGTGGTTTTTCCAATAGTCATGCATGGATGTGAGAGTTGGACCATAAAGAAGGCTGGGGACCGAAAAACTGATGTTTTTGATTGTGGTGCTGGAGAAGACTCTTGAGAGTCCATTCGGCAGCAAGGAGATTAAACCATTCAATCCTAAAAAAAAATCAACACTGAATATTCATTGGAAGGACTGATGCTGAAGCTCCAATACTTTGGCCACCTGATTTGAACAGCTGACGCATCGGAAAATACCCTGATGTTGTCAAAGTCTGAGGGCAGGAGGAGAAGGGATGACAGAAGATGAGATGGTTGGATGGCATCATCGACTCAATGGACTTGAGTTTGTGTGAATTTTGGCAGATAGTGAAGGACAGGGAAGCCTGTTGTGCTGCTATCCATGCGGCCCAGTCAGACATGACTGAGTGACTGAACAACAACAACAAAATTTCAAGGCCAAAAAGTTAATAATTTTTGTTAATATGTCACTATCAACCAAATACAAATTTAATAAATAAGAAATTGATGAGAAAACTTATGCTTTTTTCACCTATCAAGTTTCTTAAGGTTAAAAAGCAATTACAGAACTGTAAGTTTTTATTTTTAAGTTTCTCAAGGGAGGATTATGTATTCACTGTGTTATTTTTTATAAGCAGAGATTCTGAAATATGTAGGTGGCATAAATATTTTCCATTATGTCCATACGAATCTGAAAAACATTTAAGACTTCTGAGTGCTCAGTCTTGTTTTAAATTGTGTGTGTATGTGTTAGTTGCTCAGTTGTGTCTTACTCTATGCAACCCCAGGCTCCTCTGTCCATGGGATTCATCAGGCAAGAATACAGGAATATTCTTCAAGGGGTCTTCCTGATCCAGGAATCAAACATGGGCCTTCTGTATTGCAGGCATATTCTTTTACCATCTGCGCCATCAGGGAAGCCCCTATATTATACTGTATATTTTATATTTTAAATTAACAA
>SJYT01037396.1:572992-586686 GCA_006410635.1 Cephalophus harveyi
CATCATTCCTTCCAAAGAAATCCCAGGGCTGATCTCCTTCAGAATGGACTGGTTGGATCTCCTTGCAGTCCAAGGGACTCTCAAGAGTCTTCTCCAACACCACAGTTCAAAAGCATCAATTCTTCGGTGCTCAGCCTTCTTCACAGTGCAACTCTCACATCCATACATGACCACAGGAAAAACCATAGCCTTGACTAGATGGTTGCCTTGGTTGGCAAAGTAATGTCTCTGCTTTTGAATATACTATCTAGGTTGGTCATAACTTTTCTTCCAAGGAGTAAGCGTCTTTTAATTTTATGGCTGCAGTCACCATCTGCAGTGATTTTGGAGGCCAAAAAAATAAAGTCTGACACTGTTTCCACTGTTTCCGCATCTATTTCCCATGAAGTGATGGGACTGTATGCCATGATCTTCGTTTTCTGAATAATAGAGCCATACATACAATGTTTATTAAAATAGTACCAGAAATGCAAGATTATTTGAATACTAGAATATTAACAAATACTTATGCAACACAGAGTGGAATAATTATTTTGTTGCCATTTGCCTAATAAAGTTTACATAGATAAGCAAGATATGTATTTTAGAACTCAAACCAGACACTAACATTTGATAGGAATCCTTCCCTAACCCTTTAAATTTGTATTATTTATATCTATGTTCTATTATACAAAATATCCTATTTTGCATCTATGGTAGTCCTTTACACATAGCCTAGTAATTGTGTATTTATGTCTTTCCTACTATATTATCAGTTGTTTGATTATAAGTTTTATTTCTCTGTATCCCTGATTGGTTTAGTACCCTGCTTAGCATATTGGCAATGTTTAATTAATTAAAGGTCATGAATATTTTACTATTCACCTTTGTATTAGCTGCTGGCACACAGTAGATACTTAATAAATATTTGTGGACTGAATGAGTAAATGAATGAATGTAATCTGCTTTTAGAACTACTTTGAAGACAGATTTCTCAATTATCATCTATGTCATAAATACTGAGATTAATTAGAAAAATCCAATATAAAATCTTTTAAAGTTTTTATAAAATGGCAAGTATTTGTTTTCATTTTTCAGAATAGTGAGTGAAGGTAGTTGAAACCCTCTCTGTCCCCTGTTTTACTTCTTGGATATACTTCTATCATTGGATATATGATTTTGTGCTTATATTCTGTGACTTATTCTTCATTTAACAAATGTTTATTACGGATAACTATAAACAATGTACGGGTTTCTCTGATGGCTCAGATAGTAAAGAATCTGCCTGCAATGTGGGAGACCTGGGTTCGATCCCTGAGTTGGGAAGATCCCCTGGAGAAGGAAATGGCAACTCACACCAGTATTTTTGCCTGGTAAATGTGGTGGACAGAGGAGTCTGTCAGGCTACAGACCACGGGGTGACAAAGAATCAGACACAACTGAACGACTAACACTTTGACTTTCATAAACAATGCCCTCTTTAGGTTCAGGGCAATGGATGGGGTGGGGGAGAGAGGAAACAGAAGCACCCTTGTCCTCAAAATCTTCTATTTTAGTCAGGAAAACAAGCAATAAATAAGAATAAGTACATATAACATGTATTGTTTTAGAGAGAACTCCTATGGAAAAATAAAGCTAGCAAGGGGGCTCAGAAGTGAATGTGAGTATTATATGCAGGGTGGAAGATAAAAATTTAGATAAAATGGCCAGAGAAGGCTTCAATGAAGTGACATTTGATCAAAATCTGAAAAAAAGTAAGGAAGTTATCCTGCATGGATCCAGGAGGAGAATCCATAGAGAAAAATGCAACAGCAAATAGTGGTGGTTGTACAGGGTTAGGGTTGGGGGGAGTTATGACATGCAGGGCCTTTAGGCCATTCTAGCAACTTTTACTCTGAGTGGCATGGGATGCCATTATAGGTTTTGAGCAGAGCAGTGGCGTGATCTGACTTAGATTTTAACATGCTGGTTCTGCCTTCTCTTTTGAGAATACGAGGGGCAAAAGCAGATGTAGAGATCAGAACTACCACAATAACCTAGGTGTAGGATGATGGTGGCTAAACGGGTCTTAGCATGAAAGTTTTGGGAAGTGGTTGAATATTTATATAATGTGAGGATAAAACCAGCAGGATTGGCTGACACATTAGATGTGCATTGTAAGAGAAAAAGAAAAACTTTTTCTGTAGGAATCACCCACAGATCTTCAACACGGCTGCAAGAATACAAGTTGCCATTGACCATGATGGGGAAGATGGTATGCAGAACAGATTTTCAGAAGAATTCAGAGGCTTTGTATAGTTTTAAGCTTCAGATGCTTCTATAAAGAAGCAGAGATGTCAAGTGGAAAGTCAGACATGAGTTAGGAGTTCAGAGCTACAGATATTAATGTGGATGTCATAAGCATTCAGATGGTGTTAAAACTATGAGCCCAGATGAGCTCACCAAAGAAGTAAGTATAAAGAGAAGGCAAAAGTTTAAGTCTTAAATCTTGGAACACTCCAAATGCAGAGGTCATGGAGTTGAGTTGAATAAAAACAGGGGACTCCGGCGTCCAGAAGGCAAATGGAAGAAATATTTCAAATAGAAGGACATAAGTTAAATTATATTAATTTATGATTTAATCACTTTGACTCTTCTCTTTCCTCACCATATATATCCAGTCCTCTGTACTCCTTTTTTTTTTTTTTTCTATAAAATACATTCTTGTAAGTGTGTTTCTCAACAGAAAGGCAGAATCAATATGAGTGATATGGGATAAAGGATTTATTACAGGGATCAGAACTTATGCAGCTGTGGGAGCTGGGGAGAAGTCTATGGCAGTCTTTTGCCACTGCCCTAATGGTGGATTTAAAGTCAATGAGATCAACAGTTAGGAAGAAAAGCTGTGTGGACTTATGGTCAGCTCAGACCGACTGGAACCCTTAGGATAAACTAGATTTCCAAAAGACAATCTCTGCCCACATCAGCTAGGAAAAACTGGCTAAACTGGACTCTCAAAAGACCATCTCTAGCTACTTCTGTCTCTTGCCACCTCCAACTTCAACATTACAAGGGATATGCTGTTAGTGATATGCAGAAAGATCCTTCACAATGGCGCCTTCCTCGAGCTTGTATACACACACTCTGAGAGGATGAAGAAGATCTAACAGAAGCTGAGGGAGCTGTAGGCACAGCTGCTGCTCCAAACCAAACAAGGCGTGCTGGCAGATCAACAAGGAGCATGAGCTGAAACAGCACCTGGCTCCCTTCACTGTTCTTCAGTATGTAACATAGCTGTTGCTTTTTTTTGTCTTAATTAAATAAAAATTTATTGGCGTATAGTTGGTTGACAATGTTGTATTAGTTTCAGATGTACAGAAAAGTGACTCAGTTATGCACATATTGATACGTATATCCATTCTTTTTCTTAAGATTCTTTTCCTATATAGATATCATTACAGACTATTGAATAGAGTTCCCTGTGCTATATAGCAGGGTCTTATTACTTACCTATTTTATATAGAATAATGGGTATATGTCAATCCCAATTTCCCAATTTATCCCTCCCCCTTATCCCCTGGTAACCATAAGTTTACTACTGCATTTCTTCCTTTCAAATCTCATGGGTAGTTTTCTTTTGGCCAAACTTAAAGCAGAACCATATCAGTAAAGGAATTCTGGGAAATACAGTTTCAGTTTTAGCTACATCAACAAAGTACAAAGTCTGCTGCTAAGTCGCTTCAGTCGTGTCCAACCCTGTGTGACCCCAGAGATGGCAGCCCACCAGGCTCCGCCATCCCTGGGATTCTCCAGGCAAGAATATTGCAGTGGGTTGCCATTTCCTTCTCTAGTGCATGAAAGTGAACAGTGAAAGTGAAGTCGCTCAGTCATGTCCTACCCTTAGCGACCCCATGGACTGCAGCCTACCAGGCTCCTCTGTCCATGGGATTTTCCAGGCAAGAGTACTGGAGTGGGGTGCCATTGCCTTCTCCAAAGTACAAAGTCACTTGGATCCAAAATATGCCAAAGTAAAATAAAGATTGAGTTAACTATTGTGATCATGTGTTGTAATGTCTATTATTGGGCTGCTATTTCCTTGAAAGCAAGGAGTAACTGCTTTTATATACCCTTTTTATTCCACAGTACATTGTATTCTAATTGTTTCCATGACTATCACAATTGCAAGAATTTTCCCCCAATTTTAGTTTCCCTAATATTTAGTTTGTGTAACATCTGCAATACAAACCTGCTGAATGACTAAAATCCCTTCACATTTACTTTCCCATGATTTTAAGTGAAAATGTTTTATAGATACTAAAGAACACAAGATTGGTAAAAAAATTAATACAGTTAATCTAGATTTAAAATTATTCTCATATACCTATTAGTGAATACTCCTTCAGCATGCCTAAACTGACTCTCCTGTTAATTTTATTTTGGTTTTCTAGAAAAAAATCAATATATCATTTGTTGATGCATGACTAGATAAATTATTATGATTTATTTATCTAGGAATTCTTTCATCCTGGACTACTTGTGGAGTTATTTCATGATGAGTTTTGCTTTTCTCCCTTTTAAATTTTTATACTTTCAGAATAATGTTCAGTATTTACTTCCTATGATTCAACCATGTACCATAAGCATCTGCTGACCAAAATCTCAAGTTATATTTCAGAGATGTGATATCTTATTGTCTGGAGTTTCTATTCATAAACATGCCACAATACATGGAGAAAGGGCTTCCCTGATAGTTCAATTGGTAAAGAATCTGCCTGCAATGCAGGAGACCCTGTTTCAATACCTGGGTTGGGAAGATCCCCTAGAGAAGGGATAGGTTACCCACTCCAATATTTTTGGGCTTCCCTGGTGGCTCAGCTGGTAAAGAATCCACCTGCAATGCGGGAGACCTGGGTTTGATCCCTGGGTTGGGTAGATTCCCTGGAGAAAGGAAAGGCTACCCACTCCAGCATTCTGGCCTGGAGAATTCTATGGACTGTATAGTTCATGGGGTCGCAAAGAATTGGACACAACTGAGCAACTTTCACTTTCACGTGAAAAAAGCAATAAAAGGAAAAAAATAACAAATTTCTTATTAATGAATCTAAAAGGTAAATATGGAGAAGGCAATGACACTCCACTCCAGTACTTTTGCCTGGAAAATCCCATGGACAGAGGAGCTTGGTGGGCTGCAGTCCATGGGATCGCGAAGAGTTGGACACGACTGAGCTACTTCCCTTTCACTTTTCACTTTCATGCATTGGAGAAGGAAATGGCAACCCACTCCAGTGTTCTTGCCTGGAGAATCCCAGGGACAGGGGAGCCTGGTGGGCTGCCATCTATGGGGTCGCACAGAATCGGACACAACTGAAGCGACTTAGCAGTAGCAGCAGCAAAAGGTAAATATGGTGATAAAAAGTACTTTATCTCATTCCTCCCTCATTCCCAGCATCAGTTAAAGCTCTTGGTGACAGCTGAGTTTATTCTGAGGTTTCTTTTATCTTCCACGGACTTTACTCTTGCTACGGTCTGAACGTTTGTGTTCTCCCAAAATTCATATGTTGAAATTCTAATGCTCAATAGTATTAGGAGGTGGGGCTTTTGAGAGGTGCTTAGGTCATGAGTCTATCTTCGTAAATGGGATTGGTGTTCATACAAAGAAGACCCCACAGAAATCCTGTGCTGCTTCTGCCATGAGAGGACAGCAGTAGAAGGTACCAATTTTGAATCAGGAAGAGCGTGCTCACAAGAACATAACTATACTGGTTCCTTGATATTGGACTTTTCAGTCTTCAGAACTGTGAGAAATAAATCCCTGTTGTTTACAAGCCACTTAGTCTATTGTTTTATTATAATGGTGGAAAGAACTAAGACAATCTGTTACACTGTTGCATCAGAATTCACCACACTGCTTCATATGATTGAATATTACTTATTGAGTTGTTACAGTGATGCCTGTAGCCTTCATTTTTAAAGTTAATTCAGAAGAAAGATAGCTTTTAAAAGACTGACAATGGTTTGGACGAAAGTAAAGGCTCTTGAAGTAATAATGAACAATAAAGCTTCTCCAGTATAATGAAATGACAAACAGAATAAATCCTCAGTTATACACACCATGCTTTCTATCACTTGGGGACACAATATTTTCCTTCTACTAGGCCTTTCATGCACTGGAGAAGGAAATGGCAAGCCACTCCAGTATTCTTGCCTGGAGAATCCCAGGGACAGAGGAGCCTGGTGGGCTGCTGTCTATGGGGTCGCACAGAGTTGGACACGACTGATGCAACTTAGCAGCAGCAGCAGCAGCAGGCCTTAATATAATGACGAACAAGTAAGTCATGGGCCCACTACTGGCTTATAGTTTAATGGGGAGTTTTCTCTGGTTGGTAGAAGTTAAAGATATAAGGCATGAGGTTTCAAGCTGCTGTTGCTGTCTTGACGATGTAGGGAGTCATGCGTAACAGAAAGAGATCTCACTTGCATAATTGCAAGAAACTGAATTCTTCCAACAATGGAAAGAGCTGTAAGCTTATTTGTACCCCAGAGCTCCTAGATGATAACTCAGTTTGGCTAACACCTTGGTTTCAGGCTTATGATAATAAGCAGAGAACTAGCCACACCTTGCCAGAATTCTGACTTACAAAACTGTGATCTAATAAATTGCTATTTATTTGAAGCCACTGTGTTTGCAGTAATTTAGTATGCAGCAGTAAAAATGAATACACCTTGCTTCTGCTCCACATGGTTGGCTGGAGTAGATAGATTTGGAACTACAAGATCTATTACCAAAGTGGCTCACTTCCATGGCTGGCAAATTGGTGCTTGTTGCATGTAGAGTCTGTCAGATGGTGTTGAGTGTTAAAGGCATCAGTTCCTTGTGCAGGCCTTTCCACAGTTGGCATGGCTTCTATACAGCAGGTGATTAGGTTCTACAAGTAATAGTCCCTGGGAACAAGGATAAAGTAAATGAAAGTTTTATGACCTAGACTAGGAAATTTTATAACATGGTTTTTACTCTCTTCTAGCATGGGGTAGCTAAGAGTTGGATACGACTGAGCGACTTCACTTAACACTCTTCACTTTCATGCATTGCAGAAGGACATGGCAACCCACTCCAGTGTTCTTGCCTGGAGAATCCCAGGGATGGGGGAGCCTGGTGGGCTGCTGTCTATGGGGTTGCACAGAGTCGGACACGACTGAAGCGACTTAGCAGCAGCAGCAGCAGTGGTGGAGACTGTCACAAAAGTCTACTCAGCTTCAAGAAGGGACATAATCCTCACCACTTCATCACAACAGTTTTGATGTCTCACTCTAAGAAATGCATTAAAATGATAGGGAATATTTTGTATTTGAAATATATAATTACATAGTGATTTAATGATTCACTCCTATCTCAAAACCCATTTTGTTTGTTAAAATATTAACATTTGAAGGAAAGTTATAAGTGATGACAGTACAAAGAAAAGCATCATCGCAACTCTAAAGGTAAATCAGGGATGTTAATGTGTTTGGATACACACACACACACACACACACACAAAATAAGTTCCATAATGACAAATGTCAAGAAGACATGTTAACTTTAACTTAAATTTCTAGAAAACATTCAAGATGTTATATAGAATGAAAATAAAAATTAAAATCTATTTGAGTGAGAATGTGTTATTTTAAGCTGAGTTAATATGTTGTTAACTTGAATTATGCTACCACTGTCTTGAACGCTTGTTCAATATATAGAAATATGTAGCATTAACTATAGTTAACATTTCCTGCATTGCGTGTTTTGGTTTGTATTTTATGTAAATGCTATGAAACCAGAAAAACTATTATACAAAATTTAGGCAACTACTTCATTACAGAATTAAGTACTCATTTAGGTTTATTGTTCTTAGAAAGTGAACACAATTCAATATTATTTTTATTTATAGAATATAATGATAAGTAAATATGATGCAGTAACATTAGTCCGTAGCAGATCTAGACTGAACGGAAATATACAAATTATTCCTCTCCATCTTCCACATTTGGATGATTAAAAAATAATTGAATCTCATTACTGTGTGAACCAGACATAAGGAAACCACAATGCAATTTATGATAGCATATGCATTTACTAGTGAAATTAAAATTATGGTCAACAATGTATAGATTTGGTAAATTAAAAATTAATTCCATCTTGTGTAACTTCCTAAGTGTAGAATTTCACAATATAAGAGAAGTTTTATATAAGTGACAAAAGCTACGAAATGCATTTTTCACATTTTAATTACAATTCACATGTCTGTATCTCCTGCTGTGATGTTTTGTTAAAAAGACATCTCATTTGTGAAACTGCCAGTATAGAAACTGACAGATGGTAAGACCAGTTTCCAACCTGCTTAAGTACTGGTTTAATATGGTTTAGATTATTTTATTATCATTGTCTATTTTTCACTATATATCTAAATAGTAAAGAGTACTATTTCAATTTTGTTGTAGCTCATCTATTGTTATAATTAGATCTATTTATATGATTCCCACAGATTTAATGTTACTGTTTCAGGTTTTATCAATATACTATTTTAAGATATAATTTAACTGATGATTTCTTTAAAAAAAGTGTCAAGTTCTATTTATTTTAATGAAATGCCTACAAACACATAGATGCCTGGGGACAGTCATGATAGGACAACTCAAATGTCCAGTGAAAAAAATCTCTTTGATAGATGAAACTCATAGACATCAACAAATGAACCATTAATTGGGTTAAATATTTTTTTTAATAGTGCAATCAGAACAAAACAAGTATTCGAACAAGAAAATTATCTCATATGAAGGTAAGAAAGCGTCAGATTATTTTCCATAAGAACTCATTGATCACATTTGGAAATAGAAACAAAGATAAGGAAATTATATGCCAGTAAAAGTCTCTACTGGTAAATCTGCTTATAAAGACTCCTTTGGTTTCATGTTGATAAACATTTTTTAATACAATTGATCCTCCTTAAATAATTGAGAGGTGTCTCAGAGAACATCATTGTTGGTCTCAGTTCTCCTTGTCTTCTGGTACCTCAACTTTTCAGCTCTCTAAATTGGATAGTCTCCTCTGGAAATTAAGGATTTCTATAGTTGCTGGTAAGTGATGCCTCTCCAAATACTCTGCTTTCCATCCAGTCAGCCCATTAAATGGGCTTAGAATTAGATTGCTTTGTAAACCTCAGATATGGTAGCCCAGTGACAAGGACAGTGACTTACTTTCACCTTAATAGTCTTGCAACCACATCTGCCCCATGGGATGAATCCTTGGTGTCTGTGTAGTTCCTAGATCAAAGACAGCACATGCAGTATTTTGACGCAGTCCTCTGGGCTTAGCTTCTGGCGAGGATTCCTCTCTGAAATCCTGGGCAGTTGACCTGCCTGGTCTGTTAGTTTCCTCCACAGAACAAGGGCAGTGATAGATCCTGCTGTCCTGTCACCAGGCAGAATTTCTGTTGCAAAAAGACAGTTTACCAATTATATGAACCACTACCATATTTCTTAAAAAAAAAAAAAAAAATTCTATTTTAATGTTTTTTCTACTAGTGCCCTATCTACCTGACAGGTTGCCCCAATTAAGAGTTTTCCATGTTCAAACAGAGTTTTTCCTGTGCTCTCTGGAACCCAAACTGCAGTTGAATCAGTTCTCTCTTCGGTCCCTTCTTTCTCCCCAGTCCTTGGTATTGAGTCAAGTGCAAATTCCAGTCTGAATCTCCATTAAAGGCTTTTATTGCTTTAAGGTATCCAGTTGTCACAAAAAGACATGGAAACAATTCTAAATGTTAATTCCATATTCAAAAAATTTTTCCTTGTATTTCTTTTATTCCATTAGGCTAAAGCAAAGGGGAGAAACGGTCACTATTTAACTTTCTTCATAATGATTGTATAATCATGATAGAATATGAAGTGAAAGAATGATAAAATAACTAGGACATAAAAAATTCAACTTTAAATTTGTTTTCTGAGACTTCGTCTACAAACATTGTTTGCAAATGTTTTAAAGTTAATTCATTTTCTGAAACATTGTATGACTTTTATTATAGCAATAGGGTTGGAAAGAAAAATTATCTCCTTTACTTCCCTAGACACTTATTTTACTTTATAGGTACCACTACTGAAAATTTGTAATTTGGCTCTTCACTTTAGTGGGAAGTCAGTGCACATAAGGGGCACATATGTAATTGGCAACCTAAATTTTCTGCTTTCATCAAATGGTACAATGCCAAATCTTCATTGAACTTGCCAGTTAAATACACTTGGGAACAAAACAGCAGAAAGCATAAGAGATGAAAATGAACAAATTGGAAAGAGTCATTAACTTTCTGTTTTCCTATCACAACAAAAATTGTATCATGAAAATGCAGCAAAGTGGGAAAATTACATGAAACATTAAACAATCATAAAAGAGAATAATTCATATACTTAACATCTGAAATGTTGTTCATTATAATTTATAAGTAGGGTTTCTAGTACAGATTTTTTTCAACAAAATATGAAAATTAAAATGAACCAACTTTTCAGAAGTGTATTTTAGGTTACATATTTCCATATGTCTTACTGGTCGACTGTATATGAATTTATTCGGCAAGCAAAATTGTTATAAAATTAAGCAAGAAATGTTGGCTTTATTTAATACTTAAATAAATAAAAGCAATTGACAAATTTTCATGGTTCTCACTAATTATGAATCCAGTTGAGAGTGTGAAAATTACAATCAGTTGTGGCTACCAAAAGTGCCTTTGAAATATCTGGCCTAATGCATAATTTTGAACTATACAGAGTCATTATAAATTGTCATTATTGGTGATGAATAGGAAACTGAAATAATAAAAGCACCAAATACTTGATTAAGCATCATCCTTAAAGGGGAAAACCTTTTTTCTTAAATGCCTATTGTTAGCTCTTAAATAAACAATATACTTGTTTTCTAGGTTCAAAGTTTAGATCAGGACTATCTCTTTTACAAAATATCCTTTTGCAGTGATAGCAGGATTCCTTTTGTAAGGACTTTGGGGAAAAATTTCCTAACTTTTTTCATCTACAAATCCAAGTAGTGAAGGCTTTTTAAATCCGTTGTGCTCAGTTGTTCAGTTGAGCCTGATTCTTTGCCACCCCACGGGCTGTAGCCCACAAGGCTCCTCTGCCCATGGAATTTTCCAGGCAAGAAAACTGGAGTGGGTTGCCATTTCCTACTCCAGGAGATCTTCCTGACTCGGGGATCTAACCCGCTTCTCTTGCATCTCCTGGATTGGCAGGTGGATTCTTTACCAGCAGTGCCACCTGGGAATCCCTAAAAAGAAAGTGGACATTTTTGTAAACTGGTATTGCACTAGAAAAAAGGAGAGAAGCAGAAGGAAAATGAAGAGAGACTGTGGGTCAGCTAATTTCATAGTTACTGAAAGCTATAAAGAAACTGTAAGACTTAACTAAGTTAGGTGTTCTGAATGGGAGGTGGTACAGACAGCAGTGTAAGGCAGATGGAGTTCCAGCTCCATCACTTAATTTGTATATGACCAAAGGTTAACTACCTACCCTCCCCAAACCTGATTTTCCTGATCTATGTAATTGAAGGAAGGGTAATAGGTTTTTCACAGGGCCTAGAGTTGGACTGTGAAGAAAGCTGAGCGCCAAAGAATTGATGCATTTGAACTGTGGTGTTGGAGAAGACCCTTGAGAATCCCTTGGACTGCAAGGAGATCCAACCAGTCCATTCTGAAGGAGATCAGCCCTGGGATTTCTTTGGAAGGAATGATGCTAAAGCTGAAACTCCAGTACTTTGGCCACCTCATGAGAAGAGTTGACTCATTGGAAAAGACTCTGATGCTGGGAGGGATTGGGGGCAGGAGGAGAAGGGGACGACCAAGGATGAGATGGCTGGATGGCATCACTGACTCGATGTATGTGAGTCTGAGTGAACTCCGGGAGTTGGTGATGGACAGGGAGGCCTGGCATGCTGCGATTCATGGGGTCGCAAAGAGTCGGACACAACTGAGCGACTGAACTGAACTGAACTGAACTGAACACACATTAAATGTCAGTGACCTTTGTTAGTATATCTGTTTAACAGTGCTTGATCAAAGGAGTTCTCATGCCCTGAATTTTTATGTTATTGATGTATTTGTCTACTGACCCCAACTTTGCTGCCCTTTCTTGATTATATGCTTAAGCCACTTTTAATGGATTCTAAACTCTTTGTATGAGATGTAGGAGAATTAGGGAAAAAGAAAATTGATGGTAAAGGTAAAATAAATGGAGAATATATTATGAGCCAGCACACTCCAAAAACCCAAGGATGTAGCAATGGCCATGTTGTTGTTGGTTAGTCACTAAATCATGTCAGACTCTTTGATACCCCATGGACTGTAGCCTGGCAGGCTCCTCTGCCCATGGTCATAGCTACTAATAAAGAGAGAAGATATAATAACCGAGTTGTCAAACATAGCCTTCTAGATGCTCTTAAGTTCCTTGTGGCACATTTATGAGAAAAAGTTTCCTACAGTTGTCACCCCAAAGTGAGGTTGTCCCCATATCAAAATACACATCGACCACTAATACTCATTCAAAAAGCAATTTGCTGTTACACTCAATATATCCACATTTGACACGTCAGAGTGTGACCAAATTATTTATAATGTGTGCGTGTACACACACACACACACACACACACTTGAAAGAAGCATAGATTGCTTGATTTTTGGAAGCAGTTTGCCAATACAGTAGAGCACCAGATTACAAAATCATGTAATCTGAGCAGGAGTCTAGTTAAGAGTGTCAGGTGTACAAACAACACTGGGAATGTATTTGCTATCTAGAAATAGTCCTACAAGCCACCAGAATTGGCTAAAAAAAAAAAATGTTTCCAACACACACACATACAAACACAAAGTTAAATGCATTCCCTCTGCTGTATTGCCTGCTAAAGACATAAATATACAGGAGTGGAGATAAAGAGGGATGAATGGAGAGTTCAGGACTCAGGGCAAATCTAAAAGGAAATGAGGCGGTGCAATAGGAGAGAGGATCAAGGGAAAATAAATTAGGTAAGCAACAGCATCATGCATCAGAGGTCTTCTCCATCACTAAACCGGCAAAATTTCTCCAGAGGGCCATCAGTCAAATGATGTCAAAATGGTAACTGGTTCTGTTTGTAATCCCCATGTTGTTGAGGACCATCTGTGTACCAACACAAGTTCCACTCCAGGTCACAGTCCTAGTGCTTTCATTATCCTACAGAAGAGTTGATGACTGTAAATATTTGCTGGGAGGTATCATGGGCTTAAAGTAAGGAAGTCAGGTTTCTTTCCTTGCTGTCTTTGAAGCAGAGACGTGTCAGAATGTGAATAGGCTGTGTGAGAAGAAAAAGAGGAGGAAGAACCTCACAATTTCTTCCTTGAAAGGGGAAAGAGAAAGATTACATCGGTGGTTTGGAGAGAAAATATACAGTGCATTTTCACTATTAACGCGTCCTCTTCGCAGAGCTTCAGATTTCCTCCCTTCCCCAGTTTTGACCTGCCAGTGCACTTGGACTCTTTGCATGCACGAAGATGGGCTAAGAAGAAAGCCAAGTCAGCATGGTCTGATACTGCTACCCCTAAAACGAAAACTCAGCAACCAGCCAGCAGTGGGTGTGCGCGCGTTAATGCGTGAGTATGCTTGCGTGGTAACCCGCGGACGCAGTTGGCCGGGCGCCGCCCTCGGAGCCCCCGCCCCACCCCCACGGCCCC
>SJYT01037396.1:587468-603739 GCA_006410635.1 Cephalophus harveyi
GGGGGAAGGGGGAAGGGGGCGGGGAGCCCGGGGCTCCCGGTGGAGCCGCAGTGCCGGAACCTGGACGGCCCCTTGCCTTCGCCCTTTCGTCCTCCGGCGCTGGCTTCCTGGATTGGAGGCGAGACCCTCCCCAGCGGCGGCTGGAACTGCAGCGACTTAGTGTGAACAAATTGCTTTGTGGTGGCGCATCCAGGGCTCCAGGGAGGGGTGTGTTTGTGTGTGTGTGTGTGTGTGTTTTCGCGCTCTGGACTAATCAAAGCGTTGGTTCACCTGGAGAGGAAATCAGTCCCGAACCGAAACCGCAGGTGTCCCCTTGCTCCGCCTCCCCGCACCTTTGGGGTTGTGTCCCGGGGACTCGTACACGCAGTGCTGTCAGGGGCAGGGTTGCGCGATGGGGTGATGGAGGGATTTGTGAATGGTGCTGCTCTGCGCGTGGAGGCTGAGTCTTGCTGATGTAAAGGAGGAGGGATCCAGAGTGAGAAGAAAGGCTATTTATGGCAAAGAGTTGTGAAATTTCTCGGGGTTTCCTTCCGTGTTTCCTAAGCTTCTCTGTCTCCCTCTCCTCCTCTATCTCAATTCCCTTCTCCCATCTCGCCCCTCTTCTTTCTCAGAATTAGAAGCAATTCTGCTTTCCATTCCATCCCCACCCCCTTTCTCGTGGGACCTTGAATAGGAGATGAAGGAAGTCAGAAAATCACTTGCCATTTTACAGGTAGAAAAAAACATGCTTTTTACAAGTTACTGATCCTTTGCCTATTATGTTTGTGTGTACTTATCACGTCTCTTGCCTCTTCAGGCCACCAATAATACTTACAGACAAAACATCTACTTGGTTTCAACAGCTTTCATTTCTAATATCTTTACAGTTGAATACCTTCCCACTGATATCGAACACATTTATACCCCTAAGAAAGGCTGTTAAACATAATGTGCACACATTTTACCATAAAGCTGGTTTTATTAAAAGCCTTGGGGAAGAGAGAGAAGCAGACAGCTAGGTGCGTTTGCATTGATTATTGCTGATTAGAATTAAAACTAGCTGTTAAGAAAAGACCTAAAATACTTTTAGTCTAGTCCACAACACAATTAGTTTGTTTCGGTTTCCTTTCCTGTTGCTTTATAACAGACAAAAATTCCAGACCTAACGTGAAGCTTAGAGAGGTGCCTTAGAACAGTGTATACCAACTGCGTTTTAGCAAATTTATGTTTGTTCTATGAAAAATCTATATTTTCATAGAACCATTTACTGGATTGTAACTGATATAGTAGGATAGTGTCCTTATTATTTTGAATTTGGGTGTCTCTAAGCAGCGGTCAAGCACAATGTTTTTAAAACATTGAAATTCTATGTTGTAACAACCAGTTCAATAATTTCACGGAGAAGAAAGAGAACTGACCAACTTACTGTCAAAGTGATTTGTTTTCATTTAGTATTAATTAAGGAGCTCCTTTTTTGATCAAAACATGCCAACTGTTGATGTTTTCTTCCAGCGTGAAAGTAGCTTTCCTTAGTAGTTCTGTTTGTTTTGAAGACAAAGCAGAGTTAAGGATTTATTCTGATTTGATTAGATTTGTATTGGTTTAAAATACATTTTTAATACTGGAGCGTGTGTAGTTTTATATATTACATTAAAACATGAACTGAGCACCCTGGCTCTGAGGGTTGTTAACTTTCTTTGAATCATTGGAATGGGGAATTTTAAAATGTACTTGATGGGCTATATTATTGTAGTCATTAAAGTCATGAATATGACTATTTATGAATATTTTTATCAGAGAATCAGCAACCGTTTGTTATTTTAATGATGTATTTTTATACTATAGAATGTTGATTTACGTTGACGTGAAGTTGAAAATGAAAAAATATATATAATATAGATGTTGGCCTCCTTATTGCATTTTATTATGCAACATAGTATTCATAATAAAGAGCCTGTCATGTGCAAGGTACTATCTAGGTATTGTGGAGGAATGTAAGACTTCTTTGCCTCCTGCCCTAGAGGAGCTTACTCTCCATTTGGGGAAAGTCCGATGTTCATGCTTGAACAGTTAACAAACCTTGACAATAAGAGATTGCATGTCTAATGAAGACTGCAGGAGTTCGGAGCATGACAATAACATTTCATACTGAATTTTGTCTGAAAAGGCTTCTGGGGTAGGTAAGACTTCCTTGGTTTTGATCTTAACGGATAAATAGGATTAGTGACTTGTGGATAAGAATATAAAATGTAAAATGCAAGTCTCCTTAAATTGTAGAAAAGAGCAAAAGATATGAGAAAGATAAGTTTGTTTGAAATAGCTTTTGATATTGCAAAGTGGTTGAATTTGTTGTGCAAAGTGCAGGGCGAGTCTGTTTTTGATGTACAACATTCTGTACACTGTGTTTTTGGAATTAGTTGTAAATATTTCTGTGCCTAAGCAGACAAGTTTATCTTGCTTTTTAGTGAAAAATATACTCTCTATATACTAGAAAAATACATAAGTAGAGAATGCTTACCCTAAATATTTAAATATACCATGTCACACTAAAGTGTTGAATTTTGGAATGTACATGAAGTGTTCGAGTTATATCCTTAATCAACTCTCCTTAGATTTGGTCTAAAGAAAAAGAGTATGAGATATGTAAAAGAACAACTGTATAAATAATGAGCAGTCATTGAAATTTTTCAATGAGTTGGCTCTTTGTGTCAGATGGCCCAAGTACTGGAACTTTAGCTTCAGCATCAGTCCTTCCAATGAATATTCAGGATTGATTTCCTTTAGGACTGACTGGTTTGATCTCCTTGCTGTCTAAGGGACTCTCAAGAGTATTCTCCAGCACCACAATAGGAAAGCATCAGTTCTTTGGCTCTCAGTCTTTTTGATGGTCCAACTCTCATATCCATACATGACTACTGGAAAAACCATTGCTTTGACTATGTGGACTTTTGTCAGTAAAATGGTGGCAGGTTTTTAATATGCTGTCTAGGTTTGTCCTAGTTTTCCTTCCAAGGAGCAAGTGTCTTTTAATGCCATGGCTGCAGTTACTGTCCGCAGTGATTTTGGATCCCAAGAAAATAAAATCTGTTACTGCTTTCGCTTTTCCTCCTTCTGTATGGCTCCACCCCCAGATATAGGTTGGTTGGACTTCTTGGAAGTATTTACAGCTGGGGTTGTATTGTGCTTTCCAAACTGAAGGGCAAGTCTAGTTCCAGGTTCTGATCATCACCAGATTGCTTCATTTCGCTACATGCTATCTTCTTCTATGTGGCTGTGTCCCACTATAGAGCCTGTCTCTTATACACATCTAGATGTGTATAAGAGACAGGTTTATAAGAGTGTGCGTTTTTAACTTAGTTACGTGTTCTTTGTATATATATTTGTTTTTAAACAAACACAAAACTGTTTAGAATGCATTCCTCCATTTTAAGAACACAAGAGGTAAGATCAGAATTGACATTGAGCCTGTCTAATCAATATGATACTCCAGAAGTATTTTATGGTGATAGTAAGGAAATAGTACAAATATTAGGTATGACTTTCAGTAAATAACAGAATAGAATTACTTTCAGCTTAGTTGAATTAAAAGACATATATATATATATTTTGTTGACAGTGAATAGATAAGTCATTACAGAAATGAAAATCCTATTAAATCACCAATTTCTATTCATGCAAGAATGGGATGATTTCCAATGTGGTCAAAGTACAGACCAGCATATCTGTTAATTGGTCTCTTTTGAGTTTGGTTTTGGACAATATGTCACAGGTGTATCACTTTGATAATGTAATCTCTCCCATTGTATGACTGACAGTTTTTGCATGATTTCCCTACTGGATAGTGACAAAATCTATTTGCTGTATATTGAGGACATATGCTTTTATCAGCAATATAATCTTCACTGTGTGAGAGTGTCATTTAACAATAAAACATGAAGTCTGCAGTGGGAGAAGCAGAGAGAAAAGATGAGATTGATGAAAGACACTAACAAAGGAAACATACTTCAAAAGGTAGCTTAAGTTAAGTATAATATAAAAATGTAAAGCTGACCAGTTTAAGCTGCAGTTGATACAGTATCAGGATATTGTTATCAGTTCTTACTTTAAATGACTATATGGCAAAAAAAAAAAAAAAAAAATGTGGTGCTTGAAAATATTTACTAGGGTATGTGGTATTATATTACAATTAAAAGAAATTCTGCTTGGACCTTGGACAGATTGTTGTTTGGCCAAATTCCTGGCTCTATATTTAGACTAACTTAAAAATATACTTTTTGTTTTTAATTATTTACACTGTAATAATTTTAAAATTTTGATTAAACTTATTACAATTCTTGAACACTGTAGCTGTGTTCTGATACTAAATAAAATCTAAAGGTCATTTATAAGGAAACATTCTGTTATCTAATGGCAAATTCTTAACCTAGGGTGGTAATTCTCAAAATGTGGTTCCCTGGACAATAGCATGAGTGAACTTGTTAAAATGCAATTCCTTTAAATGATTGAATCAGAAACTCTGCATTGGGGTTTTCTGTGTGATTCTTGGGCTTCCCGGGTGGCACTAGTTATAAAGAACCCGCCTGCCAATACAGGGGACATAAGAGACACAGGTTCAATCCCTGGGTTGGGACTATCCCCTGGAGATGGGCAGCCTAACCCACTGCAGTATTCTTGCCTGGAGAATCCCATGGACAGAGGAGCCTGGCAGGCTGTGGTCCATAGTGTCTCAAAGAGTCGGACATGAATGAAGCGACTAAACATGCACACATGTGTGATTCTTACACACTCTAAAGTTTGAGAACCACTAAGAGTATTTTATAGTGGAATTTGAAGGCCATGTCTTCCAGCTATTTTATATCTAAATACTTTCCTCAACTGGTAAAGATAACTATGCTTTAAATGTTTAGACCTAGAAAGTATTGTACTCTCCATCAGAAGAATTTCATCTTAATTGAACTTTTTTCTTTTTAAAAAAACTTAAATGACTTTGTAACTCCTTGTTGTTGATTAGGGAAGCAGTACATCAGTGTAGAATTTAACTGGACAATAATGAGCTCAGGCTGACCTTATTGGTAGTCATTTATAAAGCAAAAAATATGCACAGTTTACAAAGGTTGACTGTCCTTAGTTTTGTTGACTCTTAAGTGATATTTTTTGGTCTTGACATTTATAATCATTTTCTCTGTATAAGATTACAGTTATTTTAGCTACACAATAATAGCTTCACAAGTGTGAAATGTTCTCTCAAATGTTCTTACTGCTGAAAGAATTTTAGATTACATCTGTACATCTTTCAAGATAAAGATAATGCGTTCAAATCCTATATTTCTCTTAGTATCCTTCTCCCTTTCTTCTTCCTCCATCCTGGCCCCCATGCTCCCATGACTCCCCCACCCCTGCCTTTGAGATACAAGCTCAATCAGCCCTTCCCAAAGGAAATCTTCTTGGCCTTCTTTGCTGCATCAGTTTCCCTTATATATATTGTTTTAGTTCCATGTTCTTCTTCCTTATGGTACTCATTGCAATTTAATTATATGTGTATTTGTGTGTTTGGTTCAGTATCATCAAGAATTAACAATGGCCAACACATAAATATTGAATAATTGTATGCCTTCATTCTAAGGATATTTTATGTTTTTCCAAAGATTGACCCTTTAAAAAGTATTTTAAAATAAAGGGAGTCCCTAGACTATATGAAAGTATGGGTGTTGTTTTTCTTTCTCTTTTGCAAATGATGAGGTGTTTTTTTTAACAACAACAGCAATGACTATCATGCTGAACACTTCTTCCATGACACTTATATTTGTTATGCCATGCAGTTCTCCTAACATTATAAAATTTTGTGCATATTTTAGAGATGAGGAAACTGAAGCTCTGTTCTGTGAGCTGCCAAACTACTTATACCAAATATTCATACTTTATTATAATAGTTATAAATTATGAAATCAGTAGATAGAAGATGTGGAGTGTATTCAGTCCTTATTCCTGTTTTAACTCTGGGCTCAGCAATAGCTGTTCATTATTCACCCTGTTGCTCCTGTCTTCAGTGATGGCTATTGTTGCTTCTTGGGTGATTGCAATAAGTGATGGAGAACTTGTAAGGCTGATATTCCCATCTTTTTATTACTCTTTTCAGTACTGATATATTTTGCCCTCAGTGCCATAATTCTTTTACCCCAACTAGTCAAAATCTCCCAAATTATTAGTGGAAGTTTAAGATGTAACCAAGTATAGTTTTAAGAATGAGTGTCTATATGTGGAGAATGATCAAACATTAGATATTCTCCATATTTGGAAATATGCAGCATATTTTTTGGCAAGGTATACACAGAAATTTTAGTACTTTGCTCAAGTAAAACTGATATTTTGGGCAGCCTGTTAATTCAACTTGTCTCCCAAGAGAAAAAAAATTACATATCAGTTTAGATTCTTTTGACTTTTAATCTTCAACTTATTTACTTAAATATGGCTTTAATCAGTGTTCACATGTTTGAAGCAAAAGAAATATTTTGAAGTATTTATGTATTATGATTCTGTAGAAGTCCATGGTCAGCATTACATTTGCTTTTTCTGAAGCTCTCTACTAGACTAATGGACAAAGTTATATATTGCATAATCTGTTTAAGTCAGTAAATAACATGGATAAAAATAGATTCATAATAACAAAAAGAAAAAAGAATGGTTGTTTTACTGAGTATCTCACTTAAGGCCTGTTTTGTAGCTTTTTGTCAGAATCTTGTTTCTGCCACTGGAATTGTTTACCAGAGCCCTCAGCCATGCCCCTGACTTATGAACAATCCTTCTATGTAGTGGAAAGCTTGGCATCTAGTCCGAGACCTTAGGACTTAATATCAAGCCACTCTTGATGTCCAGCTCTAATGTTATAGCGTATTTTTAGTAATACTTCTTTTTTATAACTGAAACTGATTTCTCACTTAATATTTCCCCCTGCATCTTGGTAACTTACTCAGTATCACCATTTTTCATAGCATTTGAGCACAGACTTTCTTTGACAGAGCCTTCTTTATTTCTTAAGGACTGGGTTTATGCTTGTGAAACCACTTCATTTCCCGAGCTCTTTCATCTGCCAGCAGACTGTCCCCTGCCTTGTCCCTAGTAACTACTTTCCTGGACTTCTAAAATTTTCCAACTCTGAGAGGTATGCTTCATTCCCAGTACCCACTCTTAGACCTTTATGGTGCCAGCCTCTTATGTCATATTGTTGTTGTTCTGTTGCTAAGTCATGTCCAACTCTCTGTGACCCCATGGATGCAGCATGCCAGGTTCCTCTGTCCTTCACTGTATCCCAGAGTGGCCCAGTTTAATGTCCATTGAGTTGGTGATGCTATCTAACCATCTCATCCTCTGCCACCTTCTTCTCCTTTTGCCTTCAGTCTTTCTGAGCATCAGGGTCTTTTTCAATGAGTTGGCTCTTTGTGTCAGATGGCCCAAGTACTGGAACTTTAGCTTCAGCATCAGTCCTTCCAATGAATATTCAGGATTGATTTCCTTTAGGACTGACTGGTTTGATCTCCTTGCTGTCTAAGGGACTCTCAAGAGTATTCTCCAGCACCACAATAGGAAAGCATCAGTTCTTTGGCTCTCAGTCTTTTTGATGGTCCAACTCTCATATCCATACATGACTACTGGAAAAACCATTGCTTTGACTATGTGGACTTTTGTCAGTAAAATGGTGGCAGGTTTTTAATATGCTGTCTAGGTTTGTCCTAGTTTTCCTTCCAAGGAGCAAGTGTCTTTTAATGCCATGGCTGCAGTTACTGTCCGCAGTGATTTTGGATCCCAAGAAAATAAAATCTGTTACTGCTTTCGCTTTTCCTCCTTCTGTATGGCTCCACCCCCAGATATAGGTTGGTTGGACTTCTTGGAAGTATTTACAGCTGGGGTTGTATTGTGCTTTCCAAACTGAAGGGCAAGTCTAGTTCCAGGTTCTGATCATCACCAGATTGCTTCATTTTGCTACATGCTATCTTCTTCTATGTGGCTGTGTCCCACTATAGAGCTAACTCATTCATCATCATTGACAGCAAACATTTTGTAAATGCTTATTATGTATGTCAGTTTGTTTCAAAAAGGATGTACCTCCTGTGGTTCTTTAATCCGCATAAGTGGAATACAGATTCTTCCCTGTCTGGTTTGTTTCTGTAATTCTAAGTCAGTTGTTTATTTCAAGATGACCTGGCTTTTCTTCATTCTGCTTTATAACCTTATTTGAATATAATATAGTTGGAATGTCAGACAGCTGAAGAAAGATACTCTGGATGGTGTGATGCCTTTTCTAATTTTCCTCATTGGTTAACAAAAACTAGAGGTATTCCTGTGTTCAGGAAGCATTTGGTAAGCCAGGTATATTGCCTTAATTCAACTTCCTTATCAACCAAATTCAGACTAGCATGTCATATTTTTATGTACCTGTTCACTGCAGTTAGGTTTTTCCTGGAAAGTTAAATACTATGATTCTGTTAGTGAGTTATTATTGCTTTTGTTTGTGGCTTTTTTTTTTTTTTTTGCTTGATTTTGGCAGTAGCAGCAATTGATATATCATAAACCAATGTAAGATTTACAAATAAAACCAAAAAAGTATAAAAACATGGCAGAAACAAATACAGATATAGGCTTTGACATTCTGGTCAATTCTTTCTCGACTATTTTTATTTGTTTGATTGGTTTTGTTATTTATAGATATACAAATTACCAGAGCATTAAGCCATTAAGTCTGAATATATGAAATGTGTTTAGTGAGTACTCTTTAATATAAAGTATTATTTAGAACATTCAGGAAAAACTAGAAAGACATCATATGAAGCTTAAGAAAAGGAAAAACATACCTGTATATAAAAACCAAGTTCAATATTAGAAATGCAGACTAAGAGTAACTTATTTCATGTAAAGTTTTGAAATGTCTTACTGAAGCAACAGTTAGAACTGGACATGGAACAACAGACTGGTTCCAAATAGGAAAAGGAGTATGTCAAGGCTGTATATTGTCACCCTGCTTATTTAACTTATATGCAGAGTACATCATGAGAAATGCTGGGCTGGAAGAAGCACAATAACATCAATAACCTCAGATATGCAGATGACACCACCCTTATGGCAGAAAGTGAAGAAGAACTAAAGAACCTCTTGATAAAAATGAAAGAGGAGAGTGAAAAAGTTGGCTTAAAGCTCAACATTCAGAAAACAAAGATCATGGCATCCGGTTCCATCACTTCATGGGAAATAGATGGGGAAACAGTGGAAACTGGCTGGCTTTATTTTTGGGGGCTCCAAAATCACTGCAGATGGTGATTGCAGCCATGAAATTAAAAGATGCTTACTCCTTGAAAGGAAAGTTATGTCCAACCTAGATAGCATATTAAAAAGCAGAGAGATTACTTTGCCAACTAAGGTCCATCTAGTCAAGGCTATGGTTTTTCCAGTGATCATGTATGATGCGAGAGTTGGACTGTGAAGAAAGCTGAGCACCGAAGAATTGATGCTTTTGAACTGTGGTGTTGGAGAAGACTCTTGAGAGTCCCTTGGACTGCAAGGAGATTCAACCAGTTCATCCTAAAGGATACCAGCCCTGGGTGTTCATTGGAAGGACTGATGCTGAAACCGAAGCTGAAACTCCAGTACTTTGGCCACCTGATGTGGAGAGCTGACTCATTTGAAAAGACCCTGATGCTGGGAAAGATTGAGGGCAGGAGGAGAAGGGGACGACAGAGGATGAGATGGTTGGATGGCATCACTGACTCGATGGACATGGGTTTGGGTGAACTCCGGGAGTTGGTGATGGACAGGGAGGCTTGGTGTGCTGAGGTTCATGGGGTCGCAAAGAGTCACACACAACTGAGTGACTGAACTGAATGGAACTGATAATAAAACCAATGGGTCAGTATACCAGAATTCCTAAATTTTCAAAGGAATGCTACCTACTTGGCAGATAGCTCAAGATCAGAGTTATTTGATTTTGTTTTCAATTTTTAATACTATATTCATGTGCAAACAGACCCAATAAAACTAAATGTATTCATTAGTAAATGAGTTTCTTAAAAGTTAGAATGTACCTCCTTGAGTGGTAATTTTAAAAATAAAGTACAGATTATTAAATTGGGCCATAAAAAAGCATTATAAATTTGTACAGCAAACATATAAACTTGCAGCAGCATTATGGCTAAAATTAACTTTGATGTATATTTCCTACAGTGTTCCTCAAGGTGTAAATATGGTGATATTGGGAAACATCTTCATCAACACCAGTTCATCTTTTGAAAGGGTCCTGCAGTGGGAGGGTCTAAGTTGATTACAGGGAAAGTGTAATATGAAGCATCCCATGGGGACATTTTGAGGGTCCCAAATCCAAGTCCTGCTCAAAATGCTGAAGGGATAAAGACACTACAGTATTAACTATCTAGTGAAGAGTAGGAGAGAATTGCCTTCCATGATATTTCTGAGGACCATCAGGTTCATTGGATGATAATGAAGGAAACACATAGCCCCAGAATCTAATATAGGGAGTGATTTGATAATGTATTGTATTTTAAATACCAAAAAGTTTTAGTTGAATATGGGATGTATGTGTGTGTGTTAGTCGCTCAGTCGTATCCGACTCTTTGCGACCCCATGGACTGTAGCCCACCAGGCTTCTTTGTCCATGGGATTCTCCAGGCAAGAATACCGGAGTGGGTTGCCGTATGGGATAGATTGGTAAATGTGAAGTTGCTGGAGATCTCCAATTCCACTTGCGACAGGCTTGTCCTCAGTCTCTCTAGTCACCTTTGAGGCAAGGGAGCTCTCCAGGGTACTAGATTCTTGCTGAAATCCTCTCTTGCAAAATATTTTGTTGTTTTTGTTTTTGCTTATCATAGCCTTTCACAGCCATTGCAGATGTTGCATCATTCACTTGAAATTACTGACCTTCCATCATGTGACTTATTCTTGTGAGTCCTTCCAGGCTCAATGCAAATGTAAGTTCAAGGATGCCTACTTCAACCCCATTTAAGAAGCCTGTTCTGAGTTCTGATAGCAGGCTGTGTATATCACTATCAGGTCTCCATTTAAAGTATCATAATTTATTGTTTGCTTATTTTTCGTGCCCACTAGATTGTAAACTTATTGAGGGCAGAGTTTTGTGCTTTGTTCTCCTTTTCAAACAGCTCATCTAAATCAGTGATGTGAAGATCCTTAGTAATTGATTAGTAAATGAATACTACTTAAGAGTAACTTAAATATTGTCCATTTTATGTGAGCAACTCCCAGGGCTAACCATTGTCTTGAGTCATGTCAAGATGAATATTTCTCTCTATGGCTTTTTCATGGACTAAAAACTTTTTTAGGTTACTTGGTTCTTAACTTGAAACCAGATATCCTAAAATGGCCACAAGTCTTGAAAAAAATGAAAGGACTGGAGGGACTGTGGCATATATACCAAGGGCATTAGGATATCAGTGAGGTTGTTAAACAAGTATCCCAAACATCTACTCCACGTTCATTTTAAGTCTTCTGGAATTTGGGGTCTCCTCTCAATTTCTATAGCCCAGATATCCATTTTGACATGTTTGCAAATCTGAGGTCACGTGAGGATAGCAGAATTCTTCAACCAAATAAACAAATGTTGTTAGTACCTTTGTATATAATGGTTGATGAAACATATGGTTTTTATCCTCCTACAGTTTAGTTTTCAATTGTAGTGCCCATATTGTCCATGATACTTGGTGAAAATGGAACTTGGAAGACTTCTTTTCTCTGTCTTTTTATAGTAGCATTAGTGACTTCTTGGACTGCCATTCTGTACATCTGCTTGTTTCCAGTAGTACACTCTCACACATACCATTGAATGTTCAGTGTGGCAGTAAGTGATTGTCATCATTGAAAAACACTTACATGTTAAACATCTGTCATTAATATGATATAAATTTACTGATCACTTTAACATGGGCTTCCCTGGTGGCTCAGACTGTAAAGCGTCTGCCTGCAGTGCGGGAGACCTGGGTTCAATCCCTGGGTCAGATCCCCTGGAGAAGGAAATGGCAACCCACCCCAGTATTCTTGCCTGGAAAATTCCATGGATGGAGGAGCCTGGTGGGCTACAGTCCATGGGGTCACAGAGTCGGACACGACTGAGCAACTTCACTTCACTTTTAACGTGAGTGGTGAACTGTATACCTGTCTATATCTTCCCTTATAGGGACAACTGGAGAGTAGTTGAGGTACCACAGTTTTTCATTTGGTCAGAAATTCCATATATGTCAAGTGCATGAACTGTAGGAAATGGTTGTGTGGCCTTTTTGTGGGGGATATTTTCACTTTATAATTATACTTTTCACGTTTTTAAAGTATACATACTATCTATCCTGTGTGGCATGCTGTTTCTCTTACCTATTTTGATTTTTTTCTTTTACCTGTTGCCAGCAGGAATGTTTCAATTATGAAGCATAAAAAGAAAAGTATATATTTTAGTGATTTTTACTTCTTGGAAAATCTAGTTATATAACTCAGAGAAAAATATAGATTCAAAATAACAATGTAAAACAGAGTTTTAAAAGTGTTAAAAAATAAAGCAGAACTTTTCTATAATCATCTTGAGTAAACTCATAGTTTGGAAAGCTAATAATTTCTTTATTAAATATTTAGAATTATGCCAAATAATATTGTCATTAATTTTAGCGATTAAAAATGACTTGTCATTTTTGTGTAATACTAGAGATGAAACACTTCTATAAGAACTATGGTTTAATCCACTTAAAAGAAAAGTTGTCTTAAAACTTTTCAAGGCTGTATATGGTGTGTTCTCACAGTTTAGGTATTTTATAATGTCACTGTTAGGAGAAAGAGGTGATTTTAGGAATCATGTGAATCATTTGTGTTGTGTAAGCATAACCCTGGAATTCTTCAGCCCTCAGTCAACCCTAGGACTCTTTTGAGATCAGAATTGATGATTGACTCTTAAAGTGTGGTCATGAAAAGATGGGGACCTGTTGTGATTACATTTTCTTTTCCTCTTAAGTAGAAGAAGGTAATTCACTTTACACCCCCACCAAAACCATATTAAGTGCTTGTACAAATATCACTGAATTAAAAATTACTTTTGTAGAGTACTACTGTCTGACATTAAGTCAAAACTTGGATCAGTCATTGTTGTTTATGTACATGTACAAAAATACACATGTATATATTAATGTAATTTCTTATAATGGTATTTGTTTTATAAAATTATTTCCTAGTAATGCATGTGTTTTTAGCCTTCTTTTATTTTTGAGGGGAAGAGGTGAATCAGTTAGTTAGTGCATCAGTTAGCACTCCAGAAGAACAGACCAATTGTATACATATTCATATCATCACTTTAAGGAATCAGTATAAGTGATTTGTTTTATAAATTTTTTTCCTAGGAATGCATGTGGTTTTAGCCTTTTTTTATTTTTGAGGGGAAGAGGTGAATCAGTTAGTTAGCTCTCCAGAAGAACAGACCAATTGTATACATATTCATATCATTTATCTATAAGAAGATTCACTTTAAGGAATCAGTATATGTGATTGTGGTGACTGGCAAATCTGAAATCTGTAGGGCAGGCCAGCAGACTGGAAACTCAGGCAGGATTTCTATGTTACAGTTTGAGGCAAAATTTCTTCTCCAGGAAATGTCAGTTTTTGCTTTTAGGCCTTCAACTGATTCAGTGAGACCCACCCATATTATTAAAGGTAATCTGCTTTACTTAATGTCAAATGTTTATAGACATTAATCATGTCAAAAAATACTTTTCACAGCAATATCCAGACTAGAGTTTGACCAAACAACTGGGCACCATATCTACGTCAAAATTTCACATACAGTTTAATCATTACAGATGGCGGGGGATAATATGTTCACGAGCCCTTTCTGGTTGACATGGTAAGTGTGTGTACATATGTTTTTCCTCTGGCTGGATACTTCAGCATTGGTCACTTGTTTGTATCTGTAGACATAAGTCATCATTTATTGGTTCCTTATATGTTCTGTTCAGTTCAGTCTCTCAGTTGTGTCTGATTCTTTGCAACCCCATGGACTGCAGCATGCCAGGCTTCCCTGTCTATCACCAACTTCCAGAGCTTGTTCAAACTCGTGTCCATTGAGTCGGTGATGCCATCCTACCATCTCATCCTCTGTCGTCCCCTTCTCCTCCCGCCTTCAATCTTTCCCAGAATCAGGGTCTTTTCCAATGAGTCAGTTCTTTTCATCAGGTGGCCAAAGGATTGGAGCTTCAGCTTCAACATCCATGACTCCAGTGAATATTCAGGACTGATTTCTTTTAGGATTGACTGGTTTTGATCTCCTTGCAGTCCAAGGGACTCTGAAGCGTCTTCTCCGACCCCACAGTTCAAAAGCATCAATGCTTCGGTGCTCAGCTTTCTTTATAGTCCAACTCTCACATCCATACACGACTACTGGAAAAGCCATAGCTTTGACTAGATGGACCTTTGTTGGCAAAGTAATGTCTCTGCTTTTGAGTATGCTGTCTAAGTCTGTCATGGCTTTTGTTCCAAATGATTATACATTCTGTAATCATTTCGCAAGTATGCAGTGTGTTCAACAGACAATACTAGGCAGTTGAAAACTTCAAAAAGTGACTGAAAGACGCTAAATCTTCTAAGTGTTTTAATTCTAGTGGAAGAGACACAAGTATAATAGATGACTATGATAAGTAAATTTGTAGAGTAGAAATGTGCATTTTTTTAATCATGACAATTAAATATCATTTTCCCCATGAGAAATCAGAAAATAATTTATGTCAATGGTTAATATGCCAAGTTACTATGCTTATTAGTTTGAAGATGACTCACGTGTCATCTTCACGTGTCATTGGATTATGAATGCTTGCCCACTGCAGGTCCACTTCATTGACAGTGTTGGCCATGCATACTTTATTTTAGCATATTAAAGGGTTTATATTTTTATTCAGCCTATGCAAAGGTGATTTAGTATATACCCAAACAGGTCTGACAAGTGGGCTGTCATGTTTTATTGATGATTTTGTATTTTATATAGCATAGAGCAATAAACATTTTCTTTAGAGCCTCCAAATGGGTGTTTTCTCATAGCAGTTTCTCCTTCCAAAACTGCATTTTATTTCTGTTTTATTATTCAGTGAATATGAACTTGTCTGCCTGACTTTTGAGGCCCTCTATAAACTTACCACACTTTACTAATCCAGATATAGATCTTCCACTTTGTTAAGATTGTGTAACTTAGAGCACTCTCACATATGCAGCATATGCATTTAATCCTTTCTTTTTATACAAATCTCGGCTGTCATTACAGGCCTGAGTCCATGAAACCTTCCATGACGACTCTAACCTGCCTAGGGAGTTTCCTTTGCCGTACTCTGAGTTGCAGCAATACCTAGTTGGCACCAGACAATAAAGTACAGTCTGTTCTGCTACAATGAATTTTTCTGTAATGTGAATTAGCTCCTATAGGATTGGTAGAGGAATTTTATTAGTTAAATGTGGAAGTTGGTTCCTGTGTGATTTCCCCAACATATTAATATTTAACTTTATCTGGTGATTATAGCCACACGCAAAGTATACTAATACAGGCAAATGCCAAATACAGTAGACACATACCCTTTTCACCAAACTTTCACCCTTTTAAAAAAGGAAAAGGTTTTGTGTTTCCATTATTATTATTATTAATTAGAAATATTACATGTCATCTTAGTCACACAGAATTTTTATAAAAATTATTTTGGTTTTGTTTAGAACTTTGGGTTGTAAGTACATAGATTTTTAATGTTTCTGCAAAGCCCTAATTTGGGAGTATAAGCTCTGTTGTTTATGTTGTCCAATTTTTTCAGAATGAAAAAATACATCTATTGCAATAGCAGAAATTGAGAAAATTTATTTCAAATCACTCAATAGTTATTGAACATCCACTCTATGCCAGACACTTGGGCTCGTGTTGGATATATGAAAATGAACAAAGCTTACTTCTGAGTACACAAGAGATTAAGCCAAAACCCTGTATGGGTGGTTCTGTTGCTTACTTAGCTTGGTGGACTAGGAGGAAGAGAGAGAAGAACTGTGACTTCTGTGTGTTGTTTCTCACTCTGCCTGGAATAATCCCTCATTAAGGATTTGTTTAGTCAATTTCTTTCCAAATTTCATTTCTCAACCCCAGTATCATTTCTTTATAGTATTTTAATCTCACCTAGCACCATGTATCTTTCTTTTACAGCATTTAAGGTAGCTGTTATTTTATAATCATTTGTGAGATTATTTAGATTATTTAGTAAATATTTTTCTTAGAATGGTCC
>SJYT01037396.1:603744-625967 GCA_006410635.1 Cephalophus harveyi
AAAAAGCTTAAATTATGAAACAGTGTTTTTATTATTATTATTTTTTACTTATTATTTGAGTGTGAAGGATGACTTGATCAAGGCCCTAAAAGTAAAAAATCTCAAGGAAGTAATTGAAAATTTTGGAAGAAAATATTGATTTTTTTTTCATTAAAATTAATATTTGAACATGACTGAATGACTAATACTTTTCACACGAAGTTAAATTAACAAATAAATCACAGTCAAGAGGAAAATGTTTGCAAGAAATATAACTGGTTAATTACCCAGAAAATGTAAGAAAGGCAACAATAACAGTAGTGTGACCAGTACCCAATAGAAAAAAATAATAGAAAAAAAGATATATAAGCACTGGCAGCTTATAAAAGAAGAAACTCATGGGAAAGTAAACATGAAAATGTGCCCTATGTTATTAATAATTAGGGAAAAACAAAGCAATAGAATCTTATTGCATAGTACTCATAATGAAAATTGAGGTTTAGCACTACTAGCTTTTGGTGGGAATGCAAAGTATTGTTAGCATGTCTTTCTTGTGAAAGTGTAAATCATAAACATGTAAATCCTTGCCACTTTGGTAATGCCTAGTAAAATTGAGGATATGCAGACTCATTGATCAAGCAGTTCCACTCTCAGGTTTTACATGAAAGAAATTCTTGCCCTTGTGCATCAGAATGCACTAAAAACCTGTTCATTGTACCATTTGAAAAAATAGTGGCTAATTGGCAGAAACTGACATTTGATAGAAATACATTTATTTTGAGTTAAAAATCATTTATATTAGTTTTAAACACACAAAGCAAAATTCTTATTGTATATGGTTACATGAATGCGTATATATTCATATATACCTAATTTGGGATAGTGAGTTCTCCTGGGAGAAGAGGAAGGGAAAAAAAAAGATTGTAAAAAGCTGTATTGCTTGCTAAATTTAGTATAGAATAAAAATTGTTCATTTTATGAGAGAATTAATTGATTGTCAGAGAGGCTGTGACTTGTCCACAGTCACTCAGCCTGAATTGTGTTCCAGATCCATGTTTGTTGTCCATTTGCTGACATCTTTAATACATGTGAGAAACCTGCAGATTCTTTGCATGTTGTACCCCTCTAAACATTATTATTTGTGTACCCTTTTCTTATAAGCTCACTTCAGCACCCAAGCTATAAGATGTTTTAGAGTGAAAGATAGAAACTAGTTGTCAAGTTGTTCTGTCCATTGGTTTTTTTTCTAAAGCTTGACAGTCCAGATTTGTTCCTTGAAATTTTACTTTAGTCTGTCTCAGAGCTTTTCTGAACTTGCTGTCTGCCTTACTTTGCCTGATCAAGTTATAGCTGGGTGATAATCACATTCTTGCTAGAGCGGTTTTATTGTAGAAGGTCATATTTATTGAATTTAATTATAATTAATCCATTTTATTGGATTAATTGTAATTTCAAACCTTGTGGATGACTTCTTTACTCTCTCCCATTTAATGTGAGGTGTAGGTGACTAGATTATTTTAATTGAAACATCATTAAGTCAAATGCATATGAACCACCATATACTTGTAACATTCATCCCACAATTAACTGTTAATAATTGCTTCACTGCCACTGCCTTGGATATGAGTGAGTTGAAGTTTTGTGAATATGGAGTCTGATTTAATCGCTGGTCATAATGAAGCACCTGAGTCAAAGCTTGTTTAAGTAGTGAGGAAAAAGAAGTGATAAAGTAGTGGATAATTATAGTGTATCTAGTCATCATTCCAGACATGAAGTGCCAGCTGGAATATTTGGTGACCTTTGTGATTTAGAATGATCAGAATACAGTGTGATGACATAGAATCATACACTACAATGATGTGGAATCAATTTCAGATATTCAGACTGCTGTAATCACTAAGTAATATGCCTATGGAAACATTTCATTTAAAATATTTTTTTCTAAGTCTTAGTTTCTCCTTTGTGATTTCAAGTTTCTCACTTATTCGTTTTGATCAGTTATATACTTTTTTTGTATCTTCCGATAGTTAAACTGTTTATATCTAACATTCTAAAAATCAAAGAGATCAGCTTATCTAAATTAATTACTGCTAGAGTATTATTTCTATTAAGTTTTAGGACCAATATTTACTTTTGTACATAAAGTCTAGGCTGTATATGTTTGATTTTAAACAAAGTCTGTTGGCCAGTAAACCTACAGATATCAAATAATATGATGAAATATAAAAAAATAATCTTATTTGCTTTCTAATAGAGTGAAAGATAGAAACTAGTTGTCAAGTTGTTCTGTCCATTGGTTTTTTTTCTAAAGCTTGACAGTCCAGGTTTGTTCCTTGAAATTTTACTTTAGTCTGTCTCAGAGCTTTTCTGAACTTGCTGTCTGCCTTACTTTGCCTGATCAAGTTATAGCTGGGTGATAATCACATTCTTGCTAGAGCGGTTTTATTGTAGAAGGTCATATTTATTGAATTTAATTATAATTAATCCATTTTATTGGATTAATTGTAATTTCAAACCTTGTGGATGACTTCTTTACTCTCTCCCATTTAATGTGAGGTGTAGGTGACTAGATTATTTTAATTGAAACATCATTAAGTCAAATGCATATGAACCACCATATACTTGTAACATTCATCCCACAATTAACTGTTAATAATTGCTTCACTGCCACTGCCTTGGATATGAGTGAGTTGAAGTTTTGTGAATATGGAGTCTGATTTAATCGCTGGTCATAATGAAGCACCTGAGTCAAAGCTTGTTTAAGTAGTGAGGAAAAAGAAGTGATAAAGTAGTGGATAATTATAGTGTATCTAGTCATCATTCCAGACATGAAGTGCCAGCTGGAATATTTGGTGACCTTTGTGAATGATCAGAATACAGTGTGATGACATAGAATCATACACTACAATGATGTGGAATCAATTTCAGATATTCAGACTGCTGTAATCACTAAGTAATATGCCTATGGAAACATTTCATTTAAAATATTTTTTTCTAAGTCTTAGTTTCTCCTTTGTGATTTCAAGTTTCTCACTTATTCGTTTTGATCAGTTATATACTTTTTTTGTATCTTCCGATAGTTAAACTGTTTATATCTAACATTCTAAAAATCAAAGAGATCAGCTTATCTAAATTAATTACTGCTAGAGTATTATTTCTATTAAGTTTTAGGACCAATATTTACTTTTGTACATAAAGTCTAGGCTGTATATGTTTGATTTTAAACAAAGTCTGTTGGCCAGTAAACCTACAGATATCAAATAATATGATGAAATATAAAAAAATAATCTTATTTGCTTTCTAAATGACATTTCATATATTTATCCTGTTCTTTTGTTACTTTCTTTCTTTAAATATTCTTATGTCATAGGCCTCAATTAGATTTCAGATCGAATATAGAGAGTAGCACACCTTTCCAATTTAACAAACAAAATATATCATTTTTTATGCATAGGGTAACCCCAACCAAGGTAATGTAGAATGCCACATAACCAAAATAGCACTTAAATAATTAAAAGAGTTACAATTTAAAGTAAAACTAGGGAGGATAAAAGAAATAATAATTATACTTCTGCCTCTCTTTTGTATTATATGTTTTTTCCTTTAAAACAAATATTTATTCCTATACCAGTGTTCTCTTTAGTTATGTGCTCTACACTTGTGTTTAGATTCACATTGTCCATACAATTTGGGCTGACTGGCACATATTTAGCATCTCAGTATCTAACTAAAAATGATTTTTTAAAAACTTCATAACCCATGTATATAGGAACTGACTACAGATGTCTAGATTGTTAAAGGAGTATGATCATTATGCAAAAATTTTTTTATAGATCATGTTATGGATTTTTCATTATTACTTTGACTCTGTTACTATATTTTTATGTGTGAATCATCTCAATCAAAATTATGTAATTTTTCCTAATTTTTCCTTTCCTATATCGTCATCCCTTGGAAATCTTCACCTCTGGAGTTAAAACTTAGCATCATTGATTATTATATGCAATGAAAACGAAAATAAAATAAAATTCTACAGGTTTTAAAAATTAAGATCAGAGTTTTCATATTGTCACGATCCATGAATTCATAGGTCTTAAGAAGTGGTTTTTCCCTGTGACATTGACAAAAGATGAAAAGAGGTGACAGATTTCCTGAAATAATTTGTGAACCACTATTATATAGCTTTGTGGTTGGCGTTTGAAAGCTAACTGCTACTAGTTATAGTTATCTAGGAAGTACCATTCTTACCTCTTCTCCAAGAGTTAAAGTGGGGCGGGGGAGTTGGGATGGGACACATTAAATGGGAAGTATGTTTCAAAGTAAAATATTCAACTAAAGTAGTCAACAAGTAAGATAAGTGGGTGCCTGCATGCTAAGTTGCTTTAGTTATTTGACTCCTTTCGATTCTATGAACTGTAGCTCACTAGGCTCCTCTGGCCATGGATTCTCCAGGCAACAATACTGGAGTGGATTGCCATGCCCTCTCCAGAGGATCTTCCAGACCCAAAGATCGAACCTGTGTCTCATATCTCCTTTTAGGGTTTCCCTGATAGCTCAGTTGGTAAAGAATCCACCTGCAATGCCGGAAACCCTGCTTTGATTCCTGGCTCAGGAAGATCCCCTGGAAAAGGGATAGGTTATCCTTGGGCTTCCCTTGCAACTCAGCTGGTAAAGACTCTATCTGCAATGTGGGGGACCTGGGTTCGATCCCTGGGTTGGGAAGAACCTCTGGAGAAGGGAAAGGCTACTCACTCCAGTATTCTAACCTGGAGAATTCCATGGACAGTCCATGGGATATCAAAGAGTTGGACATGACTGAATGACTTTCACTTTCACTTTTCACGGTAAAGTAGTTAATAAGTGAGATAAGTACCACTTTTTTGATATTTGATTTTATAACCTTATTTTTGCTTTCTTATTTTCCTAGTCTTTTGAAAATTGGGACTGAATTTAGTAGGACCAGTGTAGAATTTTAACCTACAGTGCAAGAATAGAAGATCAAAGGATTATTTTAATATGTAAAGTGTCTTTCAATTTTTAGAAAGTGTAAAATAATACTTTCTCCATAATATGCTTTTCTCATGTTTAAACTTAAACAAAAAGGATATGAGCTCTACATCATTTTTTTTTTTTTTTCTCCTAAAATCACCTGTCCTACAATACTTATTACCTCTGATTTTGTCTGGAGAAACAGTTACCATCATGTTGTAAATTTGGTCCCACAGCTTTTACTGGGTTCAAGGAATAGATCATAAAAAAAAATGTGAGTTAAATAATAAAAGACAGATGTGGTTGAAAGATTAATTTAGTATTGGTAATTTTGTTAACATTTACCTGTTATTGAGACTGGCTAAGAGAAATCAGTGTAACTTTATATTAGCTAATTTTGACTCCTTTTGATACACATTATCTGATGTGACCAGATAATGTTCATAAAATACCTTTACAGTTGATGATTATTTGTCCAAATGTTAATACATCTGTTAGAACAGCATGCTTTTTAAAATATTACACTAGAAGATGATCAATTTTCCTTAACTTGAAGGTGAGGCACTGCTTTGGTCAGTCTCTGTATTTGACTTTTGCCAAATCGGCATCAATGCTGCTATTAAACTCTGAAAAAACACACAGATTACTTCCCTTTTAAGACACTAAGATATCCTTTAAAAGTATTCTACATACAGGATTAAATATTCATTTTCATGATTTTAATAATTTTTGAAGTTAAACTATACTGTTTCTTTTGATTGTCTTTGGGTTGCCACTTGTATTTTGGTTTATTGATTTACTTATTTACCATTTTATTTATTTACTTTCAAAACTTGGTTTGCAAACTTATAAACTTAACAGCTGTTGACTGTCTTCTGTGTGGAAGGCACAGTGCTAAATGCTCAATTTTCATGCTTTCATTTTATTGTTGAGACAACTCAATGGGATAGGTTGTTTTAAGTTCCACTTTTGTTTGTAAAAATTGAGGCATAGAAAAATCAGACAATTTGTCAGGGACTGCATAGCTTATATGTGATGGAATAACTTGTTATTTCAATTAAGTACCTGGTTATTAAACAAAGCATTCCATTATAAAAAAGTTTTTTATAAACCAGGAGTTATGTCTGGCTTATTAAAAGATGCATCTAGTACCTTTAGGTGTACAAGTAATGTTGGCAATGATCAAGCAACTAATAGGCTGATATAAATTTATTCTGAAAAAATAATTTTATTAAATGCATGCCTCAATACCACAAGTATTTGAAGAAATCAGTGTACTTACAAGCAAGAGCCTTATAGTCCTAAAAATATCTTCACGACAAAATTATTTCAAGTTTGAAATGAAATGAATACATCTGTACACACAAATATTTGAAATAATTTTCACATTTATATTGAAAAACAGAAATGCCATTTCATTGGGTTTACTGTTATGACTTCATTAAAAGAAAACTAATACTGCTTATGATTGTGAACTTCTACAGATTAGAATATGATGAATTTGAGCAAGATAACTTGTTAGAAGACTATTTCAAGTTTGAATTTTAATAACTTAACTTTTTAAGTTACAGACAACTTTTCGGAGTTGAGGAAACCAATGGTCCTTTTTCCCCAAAATAAGCATGTGTACATAAACAAAAAGTAACATTAGTAGATTCTAGTAGTATGTAGATCACCTACAGTATCCATGAATTTACTTTGAAAAATTTAGTGCCAGTCTTTAGAAAATATTTAATTAGAAAAAAATATGAAAATCTTTTGCATTCCTAGTATACTTGGTTTGATGACATAGCAAAAACTGTGCACAGAGGAATACATATTCTATAGAAAATTTATAGATTTTATAGTACAGATTTGCTTCTGGTCATGAGGGCTTCCCAGGTGGTGCTAGTGGTAAATAATCCACTTGCCAGTGCAACAGACATAAGAGATGCAGGTATGCAGCCCACTCCAGTATTCTTGCCTGGAGAATCCCCATGGACAGAGCAGCCTGGTGGGCTACAGACCATAGGGGTCGCAAACAGTTGGACATGACTGAGGCAACTTGGCACACCTCACACATGGAGCAAAGGGCATTTTGGTCAGAGAGAATCAGAGGAAGAGATTTTTCTGCCTCTACAGAAGGCACAGCATTCACAAGCACAGCATTCCTCAGGAGAAGTTTTAGTCTGTAAACTGATTTCCCAAACTCTTAACTCCTTTGAGTTTCACTGGATAGTTACTTTAATTTTATTATATAATGGACACACCTGAGGATTAGAAATTACATGTATTTCCCGTGATCTCACTGTTAATTTATGCTTCTGGCTTTAGCTAAACTATTCTTTCTTCTATCACTTTCTCTTGTGCTATCAAGCTGAACCTCCAACCTGAACTCATCTGCACATAGGCTTTCCTTCCATAAGGCATAGGAATAGGAATACTATATTTTGATTTCCTGAGTCACTTTTCTGGATGCATTGTTTTACAAATAGATAATATCATTAATTAAAGATGTGAGTTCAGTTCAGTTCAGTCGCTCAGTCGTGTCCGACTCTTTGCGACCCCATGAATCGCAGCATGCCAGGCCTCCCTGTCCATCACCAACTCCTGGAGTTCACTCAGACTCATGTCCATCGAGTCTATGATGCCATCCAGCCATCTCATCCTCTGTCGTCCCCTTCTCCTCCTGCCCCCAATCCCTCCCAGCATCAGAGTCTTTTCTAGAGTCAACTCTTTGCATGAGGTGGCCAAAGTACTGGAGTTTCAGCTTTAGCATCATTCCTTCCAAAGGAATCCCAGGGCTGATCTCCTTCAGAATGGACTGGTTGGATCTCCTTGCAGTCCAAGGGACTCTCAAGAGTCTTCTCCAACACCACAGTTCAAAAGCATCAATTCTTCGGATTTTTCTGGAACTCTCTTGCTTTTTCGATGATCCAGCAGATGTTGGCAATTTGATCTCTGGTTCCTCTGCATATTTTAGAATGTTAAATGTATTTTAATTTTTGAAGAAATTTATGTTTCTTGTGGCATCTATTTCAGAAATCCAGTAATATTTATTTGTAATAGCAGGTAATAACCAATACTGGTATCACTTTTAGGATTTATTAACCAGTGGTATGTGTGTTACATATATTAACTCATTTAGTCCTCACAATAACTTGATGGATTGGTAGTAATTTCCTTGTTATACAGATGAGGCTGTTGAGGATTTTTTGTTGTTTAGTCACTAAGTCATGTCTGATTCTTTGTCCTTCTCCAGGGGATCTTCCCCACCCAGGGTTTGAACCTGTTCTTCTTCCCTGGAAGGCGGGTTCTTTACCACTGAGCCCCTAGGGAAGCCATTGAGGATTAGAGATGTTAAGTAAATAGCCCAGGTTCACACAGAAAGTTGTAGAGCAGATGCCAAACCAGGAGGTAGGGCTCAGAATCCGTGCTCGTAAACTCTTCACTCTGTAGATATGGAGCCTAACCATAGTTTTCTTAATAAACATTTGCATATTTTGTTCGAGTGAAGAGAAGCCTTTGATATCCCTTTCAAAAATAGTGGGAGTCTAACATTGGCGAAATTGTCCACTTCTTTTTCATCGTCCATTAAAGAATACAGTTGACTCCAGTACATATTGGAAGTAGTGCTATTTAGCCAGCATCAACTGGGAAATAACTTGGAGTAGTTGGACTGGTAGATGTTTAATGTTCCTTTAGTCAAGGCCTACAGTGAATGATTCTTAAAAAAAGTATGTTTACCTTTGGGAGAGGGAAGTAACAGATTGAAATTAGAAATAAACATATAACTTCTTCCTCTGTATGACAGTTCTGGCGGGGGGGAAGTAGCTTATGGTGAACTAAACCATGAAACTTTAATTTTTAAAAATCAGACCTAGACTTGCACTTAGCTGAAGATTTTATTGTTACGAATCTGTTGATCTTGGACTGATTTAAAACTTTGCTTAAAATATTTAGTGATACAGGAAAAATAGAAACATCCAATAAAGGGGAAAACATTTTTCATATTCAATTTGTCTTTATTATTCTTAAAAACAGTCCCCTTGTGTTTTTCAGTAAAATAATTTGAACCTCTATAGATAGGATAGTTTGAAATCATCAGTGTTTATGCTGACTTTCTGAACTGTGTTCAGTTTTTAAAAGGAATAAAATTAAATTTAAGTCTGTGTTTTAAGTTTATTATTCTGGTTTATTTGAGTAGGTTTCCCATAGTAAATTCATGTCAGTTGTAGATGTGGGGAAAATGTGGTTTCACACATTTCTAGTAAGTTAGTGCCTAGTCGTTAGTGGGGACACGTGTTTTCAATCCTGCCTCTTGCCACATTAAATGAAAGAGATGCATGATTTGTTACCAGTTATGTATGTGTAGAAACTTAATTTAAAAAAAAAATAAGATCATTACTAGCTTGTGAAGGGTTCTTAAGATAAAAACATTTATTTGTACTTGTACTTCATTCATCTTCATCACTCCTGTGAGTGTCCTGAATATAATCAGCAGTATGTTGTTAAAACCAGTTCTGACCACCATGATCTTTTCATGTTTGGGATACTGACATTACTAAAGAGGAAAAACCAATGTCTTACTAAATAAGTCATGCTTTACTTAGTCTAAATACCTTTATAGAAAACATGGGATATAATGCATAGGTTTCATGTTTATACATAGATGGCTTTAATAACTTGTCTGTTTAAGAATATAAATGGCTATTAGTTCAGTGAAGGAATATACGTATATACATCCAATATTTCCTCACCATTTTAGTATTATTTTATTGTTGGAATTTATTTAAAATACCATCATTAAAGTCTTATTGAATGAATTCTTTTTTTCTCCCCCTCACAAAAGTAAAGCATTTGATTCAATAAAAGGTTCCACAGCTTTGCTCTGGGTTGACAAAGACTTGCTTGGTTGATTAGCATGAATGAGAATATGAAAGATTTAAAGCAAAGCTGTCAAAGCAATTAGAACTGAAGTCCTCCTGTTGCTGAATAATGAAAATCGTGCCTGGAACACTTTCACATGTATCTAAGAAAATTGTGCTTATGCAAAATGAAATGATAGTGAATAAAAGAAATGGAATAATAAAAGCCAACAGAGGTAAAATTGCCCAGGTATCATTTTAATATATTCTTGCTACCATATTTTAGACTTATTAAAAAAATATGATACAGGGTTTCTGAAAAAATACTTATTTATAATGTTCAATCTAGGAATTGCTTATTTAGATGCAGTATGTATGTTCAGTATCTAATTATTTGAAAGTATTTAATTTTAAAGTGATTCTATATGATTTATAAAATCTACCATTTGGAGATTTTTTTAAAAATATAAATTTATTTATTTTAATTGGAGGTTAATTACTTAACAATATTGTATTAATTTTGCCATACATCAACATGAATCTGCCACAGGTGTACACGTGTTCCCCATCCTGAACCCCCTTCCTTCCTCCCTCCCTGTACCATCCCTTTGAGTTGTCTCAGTGCACCAGCCCCAAGCATCCAGTATCATGCATTGAACCTGGACTGGAGTTTTTTTTCCTTCTTGCAATGTAACATATAAGTCAGTAATTTGAGATGGAATACAGATATTCAAGCTACAAAAGAGATGAATAGGAATTTAACATTTAGTATACATTTTTAATGCTTTTACATCTTAAAAATCTAGAATACATTAATAGAGTTTAAGAATATTTTGTGTGATTGAGAAGACTCATAGTGAAAAGAAAACATATAATCATTTTATATTTTATTAAAACAGTTGATCCTAGGATATAATTATATATATTGCTGTCTCTTATACACATCTGCCGGAGGCCAATCATTTTATATTTTATTAAAACAGTTGATCCTAGGATATAATTATATATATTGTTTTTTTTGTTTGTTTGTTCAGTTATTCAATATTAAACAGTCAGTTATCCTGTTTTTACAATGTGTAAACATTGTGAAAAATACCAAGATGACTTAGATATGGATCTGGCACTGACAGGCTTGCATTCAAAGGAAAGTAGCTATGACAAATATCTTATATACCCAAATTCATTAATAGATTGAATGTGAATGCCATTAATATGCTTATAAAAAGCAACGTGATTTAAAGGAGAGATTATCTGCATCTATATATTGTATTTGAATTTGGTCATGAAGTGTGTATATGTATATTAATTTAAAATGTTTTTACTTACAAGTAAGTAATCAAAGTATCTTAACACAGGGAATTTATTGGCTCATATAACTAAAGGAGTTCACAGGGAGAGCAATGAACTGACACAGTTCATTCAGAGTTTCTCTCTTTCTGAAGTTAGCTATCAGCTCTACTCTTCTTTGATAAGAGGGTGGCAAGAGTGAATTCTGAGACTTACTACTGTTCATAGCAATCTATAGAAGAAGAAACACTGCCCTAGTTTTTCAAACAAGCACTATAAGAGCTACCTTGATTGGAGTGCCTAGGATCCATGTTCACACTTAATCTTTGGCTAGGATGACCGAACATGCATATTGGAGTAAGCGAACCAAGCCTTATCCTTGGAGTTGGAAGTAGGCCTTGGTTTTCCCTGAGTATTCATCTGCACAGGGAGAGTTTTGGAGACACTGCACTGAAAATCCATGAACTACTGGAGAATGGATCATGGGTAAGCATCCTGCAGTGTCCACTGGAGTGTGACTTAGACATTCAAGCATGAGGAAGAACGTTTGGGCAAGTAGATTAGGTGAACATGTGAAAGACAGAAAATACCATGTGCAGAGGTTGCTGAGTATTTCATCTGGGTAGAGTATGCCTGAAGGGAAGTTGTAAGAAATAACAGCAAAAGGATAAATTGGGATCAGATGGTAACTGGGGAATAAAATTTGGAGTTTATTCTGTAGCTCATGGGAAGCTCTCAGCATTTAGAGCTTTAGTTCAGCAAGCTCAGAATTGCTATTAGGATTTAAATTTGTCGGTGACTGATTTTAAAGAAAATATATTGCAAGTGCATCATAGTTCTTGCCTTTAGCACTTGCTTAAATGTTGATGTCATCTTCTGACACAAGAAAGAAGACATGGGACAGTTTGTGATGTCTAGCTTAGGTTATAGAAAGATAGTTGTTTCTTTACTGAAAAGAGAAAAGCACAGTAGGGAAAAATCTGAAGGGGAAATTGATGAGTCTGTTTGGATACATTGAATTAGCTACTCATGGAGCAGTTGAATGATAGAATCCTTAGAGTTCAATTTTTCAAAGCTTTCTGTTTTACAGATGAATAATATTCACAGAAGGTAGTGACTTTGTTCATGTTGCTTTACATTTTGGAGCTAGTTTTTACATGCATTTCTCTTGGCTGTAAGCTCCATATTCCTGCCATTTTAACATAGCTGCCTCCATGTTTGCTCTACAGATTGATATATTTTGCCAGAGTAGTAAGTAATACTTAACATTTATTGAGAATCATTTTATTTCAGGAGTCGTGCCAAGATGTTTTTATCTTATTAGTAGTATTTACATGAGAAGTGTGACAATCTTAGTATCTGATGTTACTGAATACTGACAACATGATCGTTCACTGTGTCAAGCAATTTGCATGTATTGTATACTGTGCTTTTAATAACCATCCTATGGCAGGTAGTATTGTTATTTTCATTTTATAGAAAATTTCAAGTTTATGTAGCATGCCTAACATCACATAATCTCAAAGGGCAGAGCACAGTTTGAATCCATGAAATTCTTGTGCTCAAACCATTGCACATGACCACCTTCAAAGTAAATCCTTAAAAATCTTTTTTAAGTTTGATGGAGAAGATAGGGTAGACTGGAGAGAGTTGTGCTTAGAAATGTGAGATTAAAAACTCATCTAGAGGTCAAGCCTAACAGGACTGATGATGATATGGATATTTCAGTAATGTACACTAAGATGGAAATTGAAGCTATGAGGTTGGTCTGTCTATAAAAGGGAGAGATGATAGAAAGAGAAAAGAAGAAGGCTGGAGTCAGAATCTGAGTTGAAAGAATAATATTTGAGCAACTGAAAAATTTGGAGGACCATGAGGAGAGTTCAGTGATCATAAATGCAATAGAGATGACTGTTCCAAACAAATTGGACAAATTCTCCAGTGCTACCAGCAAAGCCTATTAGGGTTGATGACTGGGAGGTCATTGGATGCCTGTTCGACACTAGTTTTTATCAAGTAGCAATTACAGAAAGCACTGGAAATAGGGTTAGTGAATGAGTGTGATGGCTGTTTATAGTTGGAGAGAGATTTCATTGGGGAGGAAAATCTTAAAGAATCACAAGGGAGATAAAATAGGTAATAAAGGTTGATATTAGAGGATATGGGAAGGAGAATGGAAAGTACTAGTGGAAAAATAGTTTTACAAAGGGAAGCTAGAAAGAAGAGAGATTGATGGAGATTTAGAAAACAAATATGAAGTGAAACTGGTAACAATCTCATTGATGACCTTAGTGCTCTCAGTATAGTAATATGACTAAACCAGCACTGTACCTCGCTGTGATGTTTTTTTTGCCAAATATAGCACAACTGAAATTCCCTAGAAACAAAGACTTAAAATTCAAATCCTGCTGTGAAAGATCATGCCAAATAAAATTGCCCGTTCCTGCAGATGCTTAATCAAAATGCACAACTTGTAATGTTATATCCTAAGTGAATGTAAAGAGAAAAGTGAATTTACTCTGTAAACTTGTAAAGTTTTTATGTTTCCTTTTTTCCATTTGCTCATCCTGTGTTCTTTTCCTTCCGGCTGAAGACCTTTGCTTGAGTTCTTGCAAGTATACCGTATCCGTGCAAAATAAGAGCAGATTTCATAGTCAGTTTACAATAATAAATGTTTATTTAGCACTTACGGTGCCCCAGTCAGTGTTCTAGTGGCTTAGAGATAATATTTATTACTCCAACCAGTTCTGAGTTAGATTTTTATCCAAATATTCTTGACAAATAAGAAAATTAAAATATAGAATTTACATACTTGTATATTCTATAGTTAATTCAAACATGATCATTGTAATAAACATTTTAAGCTGTATGTAAAAATGAGAAATTAAAGGGCTCATTTTGTAAAATAGGTGTTTTTAAGCACGTAGAGAAATGTTGGATTGGAAAGAAAGGGTATCAATATCATGTCTACTTTTCTGGTTCAGAAAATTAAAAAGAAAGAAAGCTTTGATATCTTGGAATGTGGAGTGTAGTGAAGTCGGAAAGGCATACATTAGCGAAGCTGTACATGTTGAAGATACAAGCCACGTTCTCGCAGGCTGACCCTGATTTTAACTTGGCAATCTCAACCTTACCTGTTTCTTCCCTGAGTGCAAAGCAGAAAGCCTTTTCTTCAGTAACTTGCTTTCCCTTTTTCTGTTCCCATATTTGAAAGATTGATACTTTATGTATTTACATATTTTATGTTCTCTGCCATAATAAATTCTTATGTTCCATTAATATTTAATAATTATAGTAGCATAGTCCATAAATATACGAATATATTCAATAAATGTTCCTCTTAACACTTCTACAGGTTATAGTGACATTTTGGACAAATATGTTTCAAATTAAAATGAGTTCTTTTATTTAAAGTTTTTTTTGATGTGGACCATTTTAAAAATATTTATTGAATTTGCTATACCATTGATTCTGTTTTATGTTTTGTTTTTTTTGGCTCTGTGGCATGTGGGATCTTAGTTCCCCTTCCAGGGAATGAACCTGCACCCCCTTCATTGGAAGATGAAGTCCCAACCACTGTACTGCTAGGGAAGTCCCTAAAATGAGTTCTTAATGCTTGTATTTATCTTTTTGTTTGTGAAAATTAACAATGCATTGTATATTTCAGATGAAAAAAATTCTAAACTTATATTGTATTTAAATGAGTGCCAGTACCCTAAACATATTCTAGTAGTCTGAAAAAAAAAATTAACACATCAGAACCTTAACAGTGGTAATAAGTGACTTGAGCAGTGACAAGCAGAGAGTCCTATGAGTTATAAATAAGCTAAATTAATTCAGAAGCAGCAGGGTGCTGCAAAGATGTGGTTGCTACCTTTTGATCTGTGACAAAAAACAATTCCTTTTGTTCCTCTATGGTATATATGAATAGCTTCATTTTTTTTTTCTATTGAATTTACAATATTCAGTATTTGACTATGAAAGTAAGAAGAACCACGTTCTTCAAAAATGGTGGATTAGAGTATGTCAGGAACAGTGGCTTAGATAAAGTGTGTTAATATTTCAGGTCACTAGAGAGCCATGTAATTGGATAATCCAAAGCAGTTTATGCCTTTGCCCAGGGAGTAAGAAATCAAGACAGTTATTCAGATACATCACAATTCAAGATTATTTTTATTCATGTGTTTATTTGGATTTCTTATATGTTTATATATTTCAAAGGAAGAGAAGCATATGATTATTTTCAATTTTTGTGTCCTTTAGAGATGGCTGTTTACTCACATCCAAGTAAAATCATCTTTGAATTTGTGGTTTATTATTCATGATTAATGAAAAAGTTTGTGACTTAGTTTATGATGTAAAATGTAATCGTGTTGTTAAAGGCAGTTAAATGTGATAAATAGCATTTAATGTACTAAATAGAGATAATAAAATATTGATTTATAATTATATTTGGCAGTTGAGTGAATAGCTTTTGTAGAAAGACAACAACATACTTAATCGACTCAGAATGCATGCATTTTATTTTTCTAGGCTTTAGACTTGGTTTAGTTTGTGCATCTATCTTCTATAAGTGTTATTCAATACTGATAAAAATATGGGGGAAATTATATTTTTACTTATCAAGGAATCTAATACTTCTATTAGTGCATAGAGAAATAAAGAAGACTTCAGCTATTAGTTTATAAACCTTCAGTTTTTCTATTATTATTGTTAATTCATATTGACTATATGCTTTCTGTCTAAAGCTTTTCTAGATACCTTACATGTATTATCTAGTTTAATTCATAGCATGATAAGAAGTATTTTTTATTATTATTTCTATTTTAAAATGAGAGGAAGTTTAAATAACTTTATGAGCTCACCCAGATATTATGGGAGGGTGGCCTAGATTATTATAAATTTTTAATGTATTTATTTGTTCCAAATCTGCCATGCAGAGAAGGTTAGGACTATTAAGTTAATGGACATTTGAGAACCTCATCATATCACCCAAGTTTCTGGATTTGTTAGTAATAAAGTGGGAATAAAAATAGGGGGAAAAAGTATATTCACTAGGAATGCTTCCTTTGTTGGCCTTGACATTCTGGAAAGGAGAGCATTTCTTCCAAAATTTTTGAAAATTTCTAGCCATTTCTGCTGAATATATCCTTTGACAAAAGATTTAATTTGGATGCACTTTATTTCATTTTTAGAGCTTGATATCAATTGCTGTCATGGTTTATGTTTGTCAGGGGCCAACAAGCCCTTTTAGGATGTCATGTCAACAAGAGGCTATTTGGCACTTGTGACTGCTTCCCTTGTGGCTCAGCTGGTAAAGAATCCTGCAATGCAAGTGACCTGGGTTCGATCCCTAGGTTGGGAAGATCCCTTGGAGAAGGGAAAGGCTACCCACTCCAGTATTCTGGCCTGGAGAATTCCATCGAGTGTATAGTTCATGGGGTTGCAAAGAGTCAGACATGACTGAGTGGCTTTCACTTTTATTAATCTAGTGGATCTCAAACTTGACTTTGTAGCGCTTCAGAAGCTACATGAAGGTATTTCAAACCGTGAATTGAATTCATATTTTTTTTTAACCACTAAGGAAAATAGTAGCTACAATTTCTTGAATTCAATTCTTAAGATCTAATCTTTTTTCTTCAAGTTTTGTATCCTACTTTTATTTCTCTTATGTCAGGATCTATTCCTGTAGTTATATTTATAATTTTGGCACAAAAAATTTATATTCAGTTCTTTAGAGTTGTGTGCATGTATGTGTTTGCTTAGTTGTTCACTCATGTTTGATACTATGTGACCCCATGGACTGAGGCCTGCCAAACTCCTTTGTCCATGGGGTTTCCCAGGTAAGAATACTGGAGTGGGTTGCCATTTTCTACTCTAGGGGATCTTTCCACGTAGGGATCAGACCTGTGTCTCTTGCCTCTCCTGCATTGGCAGACAGGTTCTTTAGCACTGCACCACCTGGGAAATCCTGTATATATGGTACAATGAAATCAAAATATTAAAGAAATAGTTGTAATTTTTTTCTTCAGTCATCATTGGTTAAAGAAGAATGTGTTCACAGTTGTGTTTCTGAACTCTTCAGATCTTCTTTATGGTTGTCAGGATAATGGATAGCGGTCTGAAATAGCAGAGATGGTAAATAGAGTTACTTAAGAAAGGACACACAGTTAATTGGGTATTTTTAAAACTGGACTGAAAGAATAACCCCATAAAATAATCCATAACCTAAAATATTAAGTTTAGAAATGAAGAGAGAAGGAAAATCAGAGGTAGTCCAGAATTCTTACAGAAATACTAGGACAAGAAGTTGTGAAGCAGCTACTGTATGTTAAGTGTAACTTTGTCTAAAGAGATTTTCTTCTGTTGTTAGTTTGTTATTTGTTTTATAGAAATTTAAATGCTCTCTCACTCATCCCCTTATCTTATTTCCTCCAGTTACCCTTTGCTGCTTCTTGACAATTGGTAAAACTTACATTCTGTTTGATTTTTTCTTTGGTGAGACCTTTAGACTTGGATTGGTGTTTTATGAATGTGATAGCATGCAGAGATAGATCATAAGGCAGCATGATGAGGAACAAAATAGCATTTGATGTGGTTTTTACCAAAACCATAAGTACATACAGATGTTTCACAACTTGAACACTTTGAAAGCCAACAATTACATCTTTCTTCCCCTGGATTCTAATCCTCTGCTCCAAGACTGCATCTGTGATCTACTTGGCACTGTTTGTGAGGATCTAGAATCCTGACCTTAGTGTACTAATGCTCATGTCTTGTCTTTGATAGAATCTTCTCTGATCCCAACTATGCCAAGTATTGTCTCACTAAATCCAACCACCAGTGGTATACTTATCCTTGGAAGTCAGTAAAGGACTGTTTGCTTACAGTGTGCCTGAAACTCTTCTAAATTCTATAAGAATAGGTAAAAAAGACTTACATTCTTAAGAATTTTAATCTCCTTGTTATTTTGGCTATGGTTATGCCCAAGATGTTTAGCTTGGGGAACATGTTGCGAATTGCAATTCCTCGAACTGCACTAGTGTTACCCTATTATTTACCTACTCCTTTAAGGATGGCTTAGTATTAAACTATCTTGGAAAGGAGAAGAAACTCCTGATAACTCTGTAAAAAGATGTGCTGCTGTTGCTGCTGCAAAGTCGCTTCAGTCGTGTCCGACTCTGTGCGACCCCAGAGATGGCAGCCCACCAGGCTCCCCCGTCCCTGGGATTCTCCAGGCAAGAACACTGGAGTGGGTTGCCATTTCCTTCTCCAAAAAAGATATGCAGTAGATGACGACTCTGATTTCATGGATAATATTATCTATTGAAGAAGACAGACATATAAACAGATTATAACTATATGTTTCTATCATAAAGGTACACAAATGTGGTATGCAAATGTAGTGAAACAGGGGAAGCTCAAGACAGTAATTGGAGAGTTGTTTTAACCTTAAAGGGCTGGCTAACATAGGGAGCAAATCTGAATTGGGTTGAAAATTGTGTAGACAACATGAGTTAGAGAAATAAAAGTATAATTGAGATGATACACTAGAGTGAGTGAAACCAGAGAATCTTTAGTTCAATATTAAAATTTCTAGGGAAAGCTAAGTTAAAGCTAGAGATGTTGATTTCTAGAAATTAAGAATCAAGATATGAGTTCATGAGTATAACTCATATTATAAATAATGGAAAAACATAGGGAGCAAATCTGAATTGGGTTGAAAATTGTGTAGACAACATGAGTTAGAGAAATAAAAGTATAATTGAGATGATACACTAGAGTGAGTGAAACCAGAGAATCTTTAGTTCAATATTAAAATTTCTAGGGAAAGCTAAGTTAAAGCTAGAGATGTTGATTTCTAGAAATTAAGAATCAAGATATGAGTTCATGAGTATAACTCATATTATAAGTAATGGAAAATTAACATAGCTACATAGAGGAAAAATAAGTATATAATCTTAGACTATAAAATAGTACACCATATATTTAAAACCTTGATACAGCAGTTTTTGAAAATAGGGCCATCAAAAAGGCATTTTCTTTAGATCATTGAAAATTTATAGCATTTTTAAAGTCACAGAATGATTCTCAGATTTTAACTTGCTAGCTACTATCAGTCTAAGTGAAAAGCCTATATATGTTTAAAAATGATATTTTAATTAAGTCTTCCTTTTGTGATTTCTGAAATAATTTTAGTAATAATCAATTGCAGTAAAAGCAGATCTAAGGCAAAAGGACCTAAATTAGCAGTATATTAATTTTGAAGATATTATTACAGAGATAAGAATACACAATGAATTTAAGGTACTTATAAGAATATTATCAATAAGTTTGTAAGTTTATATTTTATTAATGGATATCCACACAATGATGAGTAGTAATTTGTACAGAAATATAATAAGAAAGTTTGGGATAAATTTAATTGAGATATGAGAAAAATAAGTTACTCTCAGAAAGAAGAAGGGTATCATTTGAAAAACCATAGAGTTGCTGTAAACCATCATTATTGCTAAAATGCATTAATATGTAGGTCTCTCTACCACAGCCAAAGATTTACTGAGAATGAGAGAGGCCGTTCTCAACATCTCATCCCTCCTTATTAGTTCAGGTTTGTTTGTTTCCTTACTTGATTTTATGGGTGTGAATCGTGTGAATTACTGGGTTACTCTATATACTTATCTAGTGCTTCTTTGATGTTTTAGTCTTAGTTTTGAGCATAAACCCTTTTACTTAATTTTCAAAATGAATTTTCTGTGATGATCCGCCTATGCTGGGCTCTCCTCTCCTTTCCTCTTCTTTCTTACCCTCTCTCTTCCATCTGTCTTGATGCTTTAATCTCCATTCTGATTCAGCTCCAACATTCTCTTTGACTCTCATTGATTTTCAGATTCTTCTAAAGTTTCCAGATTTCCTCACTGTCCCAGCCTCTTGGCTTCTACCTAGTCACCTGTCCATTTTACTCTACTGAAATGTGTCTATTTCCAGTCTAAAGTGACCTTCTCCTCTGGGAGATAGATAGTGTATCTACAATTTGCCTTATTTTAGTGTTTCTGTGTTAAAAATTAGATTCTGTAGAAATGGTACTTGGGCATTCAAGCAGATTTAGTACCTTCTATTATATTGTGGATATGGTTTATATTGTTTTCATCATCGTTGCTTTTTTCCTGATGACTGACTTGTTGATACATAGCCATGGCTATTTGAAAATAACCTTGAAGTATCTCTGTGTTCTCTAACCCTAGATATACCTGACTTAATAGCTAACATTCTTTAACTGTCTTTTACCATCTGCCAGGTGCCAAATTCAACAATTTAAAAATATTTTTAAAATATTTGAGTAAGAAATTCCAAGGTTTCTTTTGAGTGTTTACATAAACTAATAGCTCAAAAATATGGTTATTAAAATTTACTTTTAAAACCAAACTTAAATGCTCATTGTGCTTATCTGCTGTCATGAAAACAGAATATTCCTAACTTAACAATTTACTGCTGTTAAATAGCTTTCCCTTGCCTACAATATATTCTTTTCTTAAAAACACTTATTAATTTAGGTTTCTGTTGGTAATCCGCCAGCATAACTTTCCAATAATAAAGATGCTTTAAGTTAAAACACTTCAGAAGTTTTTCTTCACTTACACATTCCACTGTGTAAGGCCCTTGAAGTTGTTACAATTATTATAGTCTGTGGGGATTAGGATATCATAAGGAGATTACTAGACTTCATTACTTAGCAGCACAGTGAAAGAGGGTGCACAATGAGAATATAGAGAATAAATGTCTGAGTTGTACAATTAGAAGAGTTCTGGATAAACGTGTTCTAGCACCATCTTTAAAACATATCAAATCAACTAATTTTTATTGAGTAATAATTCATACATACTGTTTCCTATAAGGGATAGAAAATACAGAAAAAATATAAGACATGACTTCCATTCTCAAGAATTCTATATTCATTTTGAAGAAGGGATTTTCAAAGAATTATCAACAGCATTATTTTCATAACAAGGCATAGAAATTGAGGACCCAAGAAATCAACAGTTGCCAAAGATGATGTAGGTGGGAAGTAACAGAGATGAAATCCAAATTTGTTTGTCTGGATGAAAAGGTCATATTCTTTCCTCATGTTAAGTCAACTAGATTAAAAAAAGAGATGATCACATGTGAAATAACTTGGAATCCTTAAGTGATGGTGACTTCAGCTTTTAGTGTATAGTCTCTGTTTGCTCTCGAAGAATTCAGGAGGGTTAAAGTAAACTAGGAAGGCTTCCTTCATGGAGGAGATTGAGTTGTATTTTGAAGTGAAGTGGGATAAATATACACAGGAAAAAGATGAAATAGAAGGAGTTGGTACAAAGGCATGTAAGTAAAGATAAGCTTTTTGTGTCATTCACATGTGGAAACTAATAAATAGAATTTTGTTAGGTTATAATAGAAAGGTTCTTTTAGCAATAGCTGAGACATAAGATTGGATAGGACATAATTGTAATAGTAGCTACATTGATTAATCATGAATTACTATGGGATTTTCATAGGTTGAATAGGCTGTGATCTCAACTAGAGTATTAATACCAAATCTCAATTGGTATTAAAGAGAGGTGGACAAAGTGGTGAAATGGGTTGTATCAGTTCAGTTCAGTTCAGTCGCTCAGTCGTGGCCGACTCTTTGCGACCCCATGAATCGCAGCACGCCAGGCCTCCCTGTTCATCACCATCTCCCGGAGTTCACTCAGACTCACGTCCATCGAGTCCGTGATGCCATCCAGCCATCTCATCCTCGGTTGTGCCCTTCTCCTCCTGCCCCCAATCCCTCCCAGCATCACAGTCTTTTCCAATGAGTCAACTCTTCACATGAGGTGGCCAAAGTACTGGAGTTTCAGCTTTAGCATCATTCCTTCCAAAGAGATCCCAGGGCTGATCTCCTTCAGAATGGACTGGTTGGATCTCCTTGCAGTCCAAGGGACTCTCAAGAGTCTTCTCCAACACCACAGTTCAAAAGCATCAATTCTTCGGCGCTCAGCCTTCTTCACAGTCCAACTCTCACATCCACACAGGACCACAGGAAAAACCATAGCCTTGACTAGACGGACCTTAGTTGGCAAGGTAATGTCTCTGCTTTTG
>SJYT01037404.1:4364-14955 GCA_006410635.1 Cephalophus harveyi
AAGTTAAATAAGCAGGGTGACAATATACAGCCTTGATATATTCCTTTTCCTATTTGGAACCAGTCTGTTGTTCCATGTCCAGTTTTAACTGTTGCTTCCTGACCTGCCTACAGATTTCTCAAGGGGCAGGTCAGGTGGTCTGGTATTCCCATCTCTTTCAGAATTTTCTGCAGTTTATTGTGATCCACACAGTCATTTGCTGCATGTCTTTGAAGTTATTTGTTATGTGGACAAAGGTGAAAATTTAGGTGGTATTATAGTGACTGTTAGGATAGTAGTGTGCCATAATTCTCATCCTGGTAAGTTTCATCAAAATATGTTCTGCTATAAATAATGACCTGCTCATATTGTTCAAATTTCTTTTAAGATAAATGGAGTTCCTATTTATCTGTTTTAATAAAGGGATTGTGGTAATGATCTTAGGGGCCCTATGAGTATTGTGTACATTTCCAGTCATAATTAATAGGGAACTATCTTTATGAGAAATGTAACATTTATCAGCTTCAAAACACTTTTTTTTTCTACTATTGTGAAATATTCTTGGTTATTTTTCAATATATATTCACATTTGCAAATTAGCCAATTTTGTTGCCTTTTCTAGCCTCTGCTAGCATTAAATAAAAACGCACATGAAACAGAAAGTACTAAATTACAAGAACCCTCTCTTGTAAACATAAAGTATTTTGTCACTGTGGTTAACATATAATCTCTGACTAGTAGTTTATTTTGAGGAAAAGTATACTTGTTGAAAGATGAATTTGCTTCAGTAGGTCTTTTTTGTTCAAACAGCCACTGACAATCAAGTAAGACATATTGTTCTAAGAAAGAAATAAGCTAAACCATCCTCTTACAAGAGCTGGAGATCAACTGTTCTCATCTGTTTCTACTCTTTAACCACTTAGGCAATTCACTTTCATTTATCACAGAGGTTTGGGAGTGCAATAAAAATGAACTCAAAATTAAGTTAACCCCTTTGTTCTTATTTTCTGCTAAATGGTATCACCTAGCTTAACAGAGGAAGGATACACTTAGAGCATCCCATATGACCTGGTTTCCAATAATTTAACAGAAACTCCTAGAGAAATGCATGGTCATTTTATGCCATTTCTTTCTTTCTTTTTTTAATTTGTGAAAACTGGGTTCCAACTCTATGCACTAGTTAAGTTCTTGTTCCACCAATTCACTGGGAGCATATTTTAATTTGTATGTTTTTTCACTTCAAAAGGAGCAGTCATTTTAATTCTACATCAACTGCCTTGCGTCTGCTTTTCCATTTTAATTTCAGATTCATTTAAATTATGTGAACATGACCTGTTCAGAATAAGAAGACTGATTTGTAAAGAATACTTTTCTCTTAGTTAAAAATAGAATATTGCTGTGTACAGTCTTACCTATACAATAAACTGTTGGTCTTAAGTAGGTCATATATGGCATCCATAGTTAACATAGATTGAAACATTCAACCCATCCTGGCTTTTTTTCCTAGTTGGAGATATCTGTGTTCTAAGAATCCTTTAATAGTTTGCACGTCCATTTGAAGATCTAAATGGAATCTTCTTTAACTAATGGCCTGTCATAGGAGTTGACTGTTACACATCCTGGTTTTTTTTCTATGAGAGTTTGGAAAAACACGTGTGAATTTTCTGTGTTTATTTGGTATATGGATATGATGGCATCAATGGCAAAAGTATTTTTAGTGACAACTTGTTAGAGCCTTTCACTCCTTGCATTGGAGTTAGGCTATCCCTTGTCCATATTCCTACATGTTAAGATGCAGTTGCTTTGACAGCATTAGGGACAAGGGTGACTTCTTGACCTCAGTCAAGCCACCAAAGGTGGGCTAGAGCCAGTTTTGTATATTGCGAGAAATATTCTTTGTAGCTTAGCCAAAGATCTAGCCCTTCAAACTTTTCATAATTTTTGTAAGCACCAAGCTTATTGTAATAAATCCCTCATTGGTTAAAGTGACTAATACCTTCTTGAACTGGATGTTGACTAATCCAGGTACTTAAAAAAAAAAAAAAAAAAAAACCCTAGGATTTACTTACATATATTTATGCATTTTAACTATTTGCAATTTCACCTTCAAATACTTATTTGAGGATTATTTTAATTTCTGATAAAGAATGTGTGTCAGGATAAAGTTCAATTTGCAATGAACCCCTATTACTTTGAAAGTGATGCTGTAGTCTTTCTACAATTATTTCTTGCTTGCAAGAGTCTGTAAAAAAATAAATCGGAGAGGTAACATAGGAATATAGAAAAATATGTATCAAAATAAGACTCTATCTATCAACCATTAATACAATAATTGTATTTACTAATTGTATTTAGTAAATTAGCCATGACACATCCACCAAATGTGTAAAAATTTGGTACAATTTTGTGCCATAAAGCAGAGTTTTATGTTCATTTGTCAAATGCCTTGGAGTAAAGCCTTCTTCTCCCTAGCCCAGAGTGGAACCACAAAGAGAGAGTCTTGATTCACCACTAGCAGGAGGGTCATTGTGAAAGCAAGATTCCCTTTGCCTTCTGGCCATAAACAAACTTTCTACAGGACGCGGGGTAGATACAGAGTAAAAAGAACAAGGAAACAAGCCTGTGATATGTCAGGAAAGGCAGTTCTCAAAAGTATATAGCCTAAGGGTAAGCATGACTGGGGAAGTATATTCTACAGGTTAAGATTTAACAAGGAAAACTGGCAGTTTAAGCAAGTTTTGTTTTTAGCAAGCACCTTAAGCTTGGAGCATGTGGATGGAGGAGTTATCCAATAAAACCTTAATCTTTACACAAACCTAAAGAGGTTGCCAGTATGTTTTGGGCACCTTAAATAAATGCATGCCTTTGTCAAAACTGAGGTAATGTGCACTTAAGATCTGTGGATTCAATTGTATGTAAAGTTTATATCAAAATAAAATATATTTTAAGTGATAAATTTTGATGATATCCATGTTATATATGGAACTGTACTTACATCCGAAATTTAATTTGTAGTGATCAAAAATAAGATTAAATGGTAGGTAGACAGATAGAAGGATGGATAGATACATGATACATGAAGTATAGTAAAATCTTAAGAGTGGAATCTTGTGGGTGGGTATGTGGATGCATATGGTGGAATTCTTTCAACTCAGTTATATTCTTGAAGATGTCCATAAAATATTTGGAAAAAGAACAAGCACTTTAAAGGAAGATAGAGACCCAATAGGAGTTTTAAGAAGGCTATGAAGGTTGAGATTAAACAAAAAACAGAATATGGGTGATTACATTATCTTAGGAAGTAGGGAAGACAGATGAGCAGCATGCATAGGGATGGTATATAAAGAAAATTTGACTCCAGGGTCAGTGTTGCCGTTACCCTTTAAATAACCTTGGCGAAGTCAAATGAATGACAAAATGAAGATAATAACTTGTTCATATCTTCTCACAATTGTATTGTGAAGATGAACTATCAAATTACTATGCAAATACAAATTTGTATTATTCAAATTAAGTACTCCATTTAATAACACTCCAGGAAAACACAAATCCAAAGCTTGCCTTTGACGCACAGATTGGAAGGTCAGAAAGTGAAGTTTTTCTCTCTAATCCTTGGAGATTTTTTTCTCTTCTATTTTAGTCTACCATTAATTGCTGATAAATGGTGGCAATTTGTTAGAAGCAGACGGTGTTGTATCTAGTCAGTGGAGCAGAGGAAAGTATTGTTAAGCAAAAACTCTGAGATCTGATGAGACCAGTAAAAGACAGCATATACAGTTTGAAGCTAGTATTCATTAGGAAAAGGGAGAAACTATACAATATCACTAAAAACTGTTTCATTTCTAACTAAGAAATGTGGAAGTTAAGTACTGTATTAGCAGTGTTCATAGGATTACTGACAGGAGGGAAGACCAGTGCATTCATTACCTATTGTGGTGTAACAGGTTGCCACAAACATAGCTTGGAATGTGCATTGATTGTATGACAGTATCATGATTCAGGAGTCCAGTCATAAGTTAGCTAGGACATTTTTGCTCAGAGTCTCTCCTTACATTGACAGTATTGGCAGAGACTACCATGTCACCTTAGAATGAAATGGGTCCATATCTAGGTTCAGGTGGATGTTGAAAAATTCAGTTCCTTTTGGTTATAGAACTGAGGTTCCACTGTTTTCTTGGTGGCTGTAGGTTAGAAGTTGTTTTCAGTCCTTAAACTTTACCTCATGTCCTAGCCATGTACTCTTCTTGAAACATGGAAACTTGTATAATCAAACTTAGCAGAAGAATCTCCTATAGTGTACTATGATGGACGGAATGATATGATGGATGGATGTAAATATTCTATCCACACTCAAGCAGAGAGAATTGTAGTGTATATAGCAGATGGCAAGAATCCTAGAGATCATCTTGGAATTCTGAGACAATGGCCAAACTTAATATTGTCTTAATTGAGAAAACTTTTTAAAAGAAAGTGGCATTCATCCTGCTTATTAGAGAAGAGAGAAGGAATATATAGTGACAAAACAAGATGAGTTACAAAGAATATAAAAAGATGTCACATTATTTCTTATTCTCATCCTTTCACTCCAGAATGTTATAGAAGGAGATTGTGCAGAATTTCACTGTGTTGGAAGATGTTAAAGAAAATGATTGGCAGAACTAAGCAGAAACTGCTGACAAGGTACAGGCAGACTGCTCAAGAGTCAAAATGGGAAAGAGACTGTGATGTTGAATTCTGTGGATGTTTGAGTCTTTAAACACATTCCTTGGCAAAGATTACGCGCGGCAGCCAGGATCTTGTAGAGGAATGGAGGCAGACTGTGCCCTGTGAAGCCTGACTAGACAGTATATTATAAAAATTTTCAAAACTCTTTGTATCCAGTATGGCACAAGAATAGCCAGGGTAACCACCTTTGTAGGAACCTGAGACCCCAGACAGTAAACATGTCCTCAGGGCACAGTGTGGCCTGGAGACTATGGCACTCAGTGAGTGTGTTAGACAAATTCATTTTCGCCACACTTTCTCAGGATCTGAGAGAGAGAGAGAGAGAGAGAGAGTCCTCAAAAAGACATTTGCTTTTTTACACCATGGATAATAGAAATTACTTGATTTAGTAAAAATGTTTTCTTACAATCAGATTTGCAAGGAAAATATAATGGAAATTATTAAATGTGTAATTGTGGGTTGAGATAAAATATGAGAGGAAATGTGAGAGGTAGATGTTGTGAAGATATTAGAATACATATGTGAATGTTCTGCTGGGGAAAGGCATGTGGGTGGAGATAAACATTTGTGAGTCATCAGCATGTAGCTGAGAAGGGAAGTATTAGGCATAAATAAATTAGATCACCCAAGGTGAAACAATATAGGTGACACTTGAAAAAGGTGACAGACAGAAACCTCAGCAATATCTTCTTTCTGTATGTGTGAAAAAAAAAGAGTTGCCCAAAATTATTACCCCCCACCCCGAGAAAAAAACCCCAAATCTAGCGACTATCCTATAAATAACGTTAATGAAGAAGATAAAACAAACAAACAAAAAACAAAGATGCCTTGAGTCCCAACTGAAATATATTGATTGGATTTAGCAATTAGATACCAAATAAAAAGAATTGAAATTTCTCCCACTATTTAAACTGTTGTTATATATCATGTTAGCAGTAAAATATCACTTCAGGTAACTACTCATATAACTTTATTCCCAATTTAAGAAAGTAGGGTTTGTTCCATACCATATTTATATTTCAGGAACAGAGCCTTGGTGGCTCATGATAATTTTCAAAGTATCTCACAGGTGGCTCTAGTGGTAAAGAACCCACCTGCCACTGCAGGAGACATAAGAGACATGGGTTTGATCCCTGGGTCAGGACGATCCCCTGGGGAAGGGAATGGCTATCCACTCCAGTATTCTTGCCTGGAGAATCCCATGGACAGAGGAGCCTGGAGGGTGACAGTCCATAGAGTCCCTCAGAGTCAGATGCTACTGAAGCAACTTAGCATGCACGTACCAACTTAGCACACACATACCATTAATACAAGGCAGATTTTGATTTGAATCTATTTTGGTAGGGCTTAGTTTAGAGAAATGATCAGGCTGCTGTGAAATCTGTTCTGCCCCTTGGGCCATATATGTAAGAGGTGATAAAAAGGACAGGAATGTTAAGTAGAATCTTTTTTCAGGCCCCAAAAAGAAATTAGCAGAGACTCTGTGATGGTTAATTTCAAGTCTCAATCCCACATAATAAATTTATTTCTGTATATCTCTATCCTTATTTCTACTTCTGTTTCTACTGTTGGCACTGTTGCTCTGGGGAACTCTAACATAGACCCCTTAATCTCTATAGAAAAATTATGTCCTCCCTGACAGAGCATCAGTCACTCTTGAAAACATCTGCTGCTTTCTAGTAGGGTCTGTGAATCAAGTGAAAGTTAAGTCTGATTCTATAAAGAACAATATTGCATAGGAGGTTGGAATGTTAGGTCTGTGAATCAGGGTAAATTGGATGTGGTCAAGCAGGAGATGGCAAGATTGAACATTAACATCTTAAGAATCAGTGAACTAAAATGAAGAGGAATGGGTGAATTTAATTCAGGGGACCATTATATCTACTACTGTGGCTAAGAATCCCTTATAAGAAATTAAGTAGCCCTCATAGTAAACAAAAGAGTCTAAATTGCAATATTCTGGTGCAACCTCAAAAACGACAGAATGATCTCAGTTTGTTTCCAAGGCAAACCATTCAACCCTACAGTAATTCAAGACTATGTTCCAACCACTAATGTCAAAGATGTTGAAGTTGACAGATTTTGTGGAGATCTACAAGACCTTCTAGAATTCATACCAAAGAAAGATGTCTTTTTCATCATAGGGGATTGGAATACAAAGGAAAGATGGCAAGAGATACCTGGAGTAACAGGCAAGTTTGGCCTTGGAGTACAAAATGAAGCAGGACAAAGTTTTGACAAGTTTTGTCAAGAGAACACACTGGTCATAGCAAATACTCTTTTGCAACAATACAAGGGACAACTCTACAGATGGACATCACCAAATGGTCAATACAAAAATCAGATTATGTTCTTTCAGCTGAAGATGGAGAAGCCCTATACAGTCAGCAAAAACAAGACCTGGAGCTGACTGTGGCTCAGAAAATGGGATCCTTGTTGCAAAATTCAGGCTTAAATTGAAGAAAGTAGGTAAAGCGACTAGGGCATTCAGATATGACCCCGATCAAATCCCTTATGATTGTACAGTGTGGAGGAGACTAATAGATTGAAGGGATTAGATCTGGTAGAGTGCATGAAGAACTATGGATGGAGACTTGAAACACTGTGCAGGAGGCAGTGACCAAAACCATCCCAAAGAGAAAGAAATGCAAGAAGACAAAATGGTTGTCTGAGGAAGCCTTAAGAATAGCTAGGAAAAGAAGAGATGCCAGAGGCAAAGGAGAAAAAGAAAGATATATCCAACAGAATGCAGCGTTTTAGAGAATAGCAAGAAGAGATAAGAAAGCCTTCTTAAGTGAACAATGAAAAAAAGAAAATAGAGGAAAACAACAGAATGAGAAAGACTAGAGGTCTCTTCAAGAAAACTGTAGATACCAAGGGAACATTTCATGCAGATATGGGCATGGTAAAGGACAAGAGTGGTAAGGAGTGGTAAGGACAGAAGCAGAAGAGATTAGAGAAAAAGTAACAAGAATACACAGAACTGTACAGAAAAGGTCTTAACGATCCAGATAAACATGATGGTGTGGTCACCCATCTAGAGCCAAACATCCTTTAGTGTGAAGTGTGCCTTAGGAAGCATCACTACAAACAAAGCTAGTGGAGATGATGGAATTCCAGCTGAGCTATTTCACATCCTAAATGATGATGCTGTTAAAGTGATTCACATAATATGTCAGAAAATTTGGAAAAGTCAGCAGTGGCCATGGGACTGGAATAGGTCAGTTTTCATTCCAGTCCCAAAGAAGGGCTGCTGCTGCTGCTGCTAAGTCGCTTCAGTCGTGTCCGACTCTGTGTGACCCCACAGACAGCAGCCCACCAGGCTCCAGTACTTTGGCCTCTGATGCTAAGAGCTGACTCATTGGAAAAGACTCTAATTTGGGGAAAGATTGAAGGCGAGTGGGAGGGAGGTGGCAGAGGATGATGTGATGGTTAGATAGCATGACTGATGCAATGGGCATGAATTTGAGCAAACTGAGGATAGTGGAGAACAAAGGAGCCTATCATGCTGCAGTCCATGTGATCGCAAAGAGTTGGACATGTCTTAGTGACTGAACAAAAACAACAAAAATATGCATTAGTGACTACACATACCCACAGACACACGTACAAACACACACCCTGAAATAAAAAATCAAGTGAGCTTTCTCCACGACTGTTAAAATGATCTGCCTTATTCTTGACAGAAATAGAAATACAGTCCTAGCATTCATGAATATTAATTAGCCATGAGAAAGGAAATCATGCCATTTGTGACAACATGGATGGATCTTGACGGCATTATGCTAAGTGAAGTAAGTCAGAAAGAAAAAGACAAGTATTGTATGATATTATTTATAAGTGGAATCTAAAAAAGCCAAACTTGGAAAAACACAGAGTAGAACTGTGACTACCAGGAGTGGAGGGTGGGGAGAAAGGGACATAGATGCTGGCCAAACAGTATAAACCTCCAGTTAGAAGATGAATAAGTTCTGGGTAACTGATGCTCACCATTGGCAATTATAGTTAACAGTACTGTATTGTATACTTGAAAGTTGCTAAGAGAGCAGATCTTTAATTTTCTTACCATAAAGTTTTTAAAGATGGTAATTATGTGACGTGATGGAGGTTTTATCTACAGTGGCACTTATATTGCAATATATGTATATCAAGTCAACCCACTGTCCACTTAAATTATACAAGTTATATGTCAATTTTGGATCATTAAAGCTGAAAAAAAATGATCTACCTTAATTCTAATAGTATTCCATAAAGCAAAATCAATATTCTCTTAATAAAGATAGCATCTGCTAGAAGTTTAAATTAAGTATTTCTTTTTCGTTCATAATGTCTGCTATTACAAAAGTACTAGTTATTTCTGGGCACAAGTCCAAATGTTCAAAAGGTTCACTAAAAGCAACAAAGAGAATTATAGATAATTTGAGTATTAAAGTTATCATACATGATATTTAAGTAGCTACGATTTGTCTGTTTAAGAAATAGATAAGAAGATGGAAGATTTCACCAGGAATTGAAATCAATTCACCTATTAACTTTAAACTCAAAGGTTGTAAACTACAATGACCCAATTAAACATGCAATAGATGGACTTAACAGAAGACTACTCACTGCAGAGGACATGTGAACTGGAAATAATATTGGTAGAAAATATCCAAATAGAGAATAAAATGGCAGGAACATATGAGACATATGGGATGCAGTGAAAAGCTCTGAAATACATGTAATTGCATGTAAAAGGAGAGAATTGTAATGGTTGAGAATTTTCTAAAACTATTGAATGATATCAACCCAGAGATATAACATACCTTACAAATCTTACAGCTGCTGCTGCTAAGTCACTTCAAATCTTAGGTATGATAAATAAAAGGGAACTCATATCTAGATGTATTATATAAAATTAATTAAGCATTTTAAGTATTGAGAAAAAGAAAATCTTAACTGTATGTTAGGACTGTTACTTTAGAGTATCAACACTGACATTAGGAAGTGATTTTTCAAAAGAAACAATAGAATTCAGAAGACACTGTAATGATACTTCAAAATATTGAAAGAATCTATTCCAACCTAGAAATTAAATTTAGTGAGACTACTCCTCAAAGTTAAATAAAGACATCCTCAAGACAAATAAAAACAAATATGTCACCTGTAGAACTACAGTAAAACTTTTACCAAAATATTTTCTTCATTCTAAATTAGTGATTGAAAATGAAAACAAAGATATAATCATAGTGATTTGATTTTATAGGATTCAAAATACATGTAAGATTTTTGGGTTCCTATAGGTACCTAAGTCCTAATCTCTCAAACTTTCCTCAAAAACACCATAATGTTTAAATAATGAAAGCAAAATGTTAGATGGAGATGTGATAATTTAGAAATGAATTATTACTGAAGAAGGAAGTTGTAAAAAGCAATTTGGAATGAGGAGATATACTTTGGAACTCAGAAGGAAAGAGCAAAGTAGAAACAAGGATACAGCAGAAAGAAAAATGAATTTTAAAATTAAAAGGATATCCTATCCCTCTCTGCTTCAAAAGCAGCATTATTTAAAGGCACTGTATTAACTTTATTAAAAGCAAAATATACCCATGAACTAAGAACCATAGAATGCTAATTCTAACTTCCATTTTAACTTTCTGGTTCAGGAAAAGTTAAAACATTTTAAAGTGAATGGAAAAAAATACAGTTAAGGAGCTAGCCAAGCTACTATAATAATGATGTAATATCACAATAAACTGTGGAAAATTCTGAAAGAGATGGGAATACCAGACCACCTAACCTGCCTCTTGAGAAATCTGTATGCAGGTCAGGAAGCAACAGTTAGAACTGGACATGGAACAACAGACTGGTTCCAAATAGGAAAAGGAGTACGTCAAGGCTGTATATT
>SJYT01037404.1:15751-36304 GCA_006410635.1 Cephalophus harveyi
AGGAGATCAACCCTGGGATTTCTTTGGAAGGAATGATGCTAAAGCTGAAACTCCAGTACTTTGGCCACCTCATGTGAAGAGTTGACTCATTGGAAAAGACTCAGATGCTGGGAGTGATTGGGGGCAGGAGGAGAAGGGGACGACTGAGGATGAGATGGCTGGATGGCATCACGGACTCGATGGATGTGAGTCTGAGTGATCTCCGAGAGATGGTGATGAACAGGGAGGCCTGGCGTGCTGCGATTCATGGGGTCGCAAAGAGTCGGACACGACTGAGCGACTGAACTGAACTGATAAGAATTAGAAAATTTTAACTGATAAAATTCTACCTAAAAAATTACCTGAAGCATAAAAGAACAGTGCAACGCCCCAACTTGACTTAAATATTCTTTAAAAAGTAAAAGAAGTATTAATGGACTTAAATCCTTGCTGTTCAAGTGGTTTGCTGCGTATCTGCACCCAGTGGAGAAGATAACTGAAGATTTATTTATGACACCAGGTGTAAGATATGCTAAATAGAGGCAATACATGTGACAAATAGAGTGACAAATCTATGCATGCTTCTTTTAGTTCTCTTACTGTCATACTGTGCAAGTATGGGAATCAAAAAATGGATGTAACAGTGGCTCTGTTTTTCACTGAATAAGTGTTGAGTTCTCTTTGAACTCTATATACTTGGCAACTTGGTTCCCAGAGGCAGAGTATTTCTACCAGAGGATACAACTAGGTGCCATTGAACCTGAAGCCAGGAGAGCCACTTGTAGCTTTGAGTGCCCTTATCCCATTGACCAGAAGCTAAGAAGAAAGTTATTGTATTGTATTGGTTGGGGTGATTGATCCTAATTATTTTTGAGGGATTAGTTTGCATCTATACACTTGCATCTATATATTTGGAATGAGACACCTGTAAATACCATGTCCATTAGCAAAGTTAATGAAACATGATAGGGATCAATAAAAATGTGAACAGGCTCACTGAGGCTACAGACTTTTTAGAAACTATTGTTCACCTCCAAACTCATACCATTCTCTTCCTTTGCCAGAGAGCTCCCCATTATACTTTATATCCTCCTGGCTTTAGATGGAGACTTGGAGGCCAACAGAGAAGAAGGGATTTACTTCTTCTGGTCGACTCATTATTCCTAGAAACTTCCCTCTGGCAAGAACCTTTCATCTCTTGAGAATTCACTTTTGTGACTCTATTCCTCCAGGCTCCATAGATACCATCACTGTCTGAATGGCACCATTTCTCTGAGGCATGGATCCTACAGATTTGTTACCTGTCTTCCAAATTTCTAGGTTCAGATAACCTCAGCTTGTTGTTGCTGTACAGCCTTCAGGTTGGATTTAAACTTGACAACTTAAAAATTATAAAGAACAATTGTATATTATGCAATACAATTGGTGCCAGTACTGGATGGGGGTGAGAGACCCTCGGGCTTACCAGGTGGCGCTAGTGCTAAAGAACCCTCTTGCCAATACAGGAGATGTAAGAGACACAGATTTGATTCCTCAATCAGGAAGATCCCCTGGAGGAGGGCATGGCAACCCACTCTAGTATTCTTGCCTGGAGAATTCTATGGACAAAGGAGCCTGGCCGGCTACAGTCCATAGGGTCACAAAGAGTCAGACACAACTGATGTGACTTAGCACACATGCATAAAAGCCCCTCACTTATTCACGTGCCAAGTGTGTTATGGTATGACCAGACACTGGCTTTTCCACGAGAGGTATCATGGTGATCATGCCATTCTTCCCTGAGTCATACACAGACTGTCACTGGGACAGAGAGCAGCAGAGTTCATGAGGTGCTGATAGGGAGAAGGAGCTGGACAGGTATTCTAACACAAGGGGTCAGCAGATTCGTAGCTGAGAACCAGATTCAGGGCATCAGGGAGGCAGTGGGGAACAGGTCCATGGGTGAAACTGAAGACCCAAACCTAGGCATATGAGTCATTTTTCCATATGACTTCACATTTAGGGTACAAATTCAAAGATAAAATTATTAAGAATTTTAAGATGGTAACCACAGACCTTAAACCCTTTCTACCTGGGGTTTTGTATAACTCTACTGGTGACATAGGTCTCCCCTGGTGGCTAAGTGGTAAAGAATCTACCTGCCAAGGCAGGAGATACAGGATTGATCCCTGGATTGGGAAGAACTTCTGGAGAAGAAAATGGCAACCCACTCTAATATTCTTGTCTGGAAAATTCCATGGACAGGGGAGCCTGGTGGGCTACAGTTCATGGGATCTCAAAAGGGTCATAAATAACTTAGCAACTAAAACAACAACAAATGGTGGAATACATGGGATGCTGACTATAGAGTGACAAAGTAATTGAAAACACTTTACTATCAATTAGTAAGCAAATCAGATTTTGCATTTTCATGTTCTGTGGAATATGAATGAGAGGATGAGGTTTGATTAACTTTCTAATTGTTTCTATAAATTAAATGCCTGTCTTGTAATAGGTAATTTTTCCCCAGAAGAAACAGAATCCATTCTTGAAAATATCTGATTCAGTTGCAGAACTGTTTTACGAATTGCAGTTTTCTGTTTTATTAAAATTGTAAGGATTTTATAAGTAAATGATGTTTCCATAGAAGTAAGTTTGCATCATAAATATTAATGTATTAAATACTAAACATGCTTTGGAATAATTTTACTGCATTTAAATTTAAATAAACAGGTATCAAATGTGATTTTATTCAGTTTTCCTTTTTTGGTTCTGTTTAAACATGCATAGCATATGGGATCACTTGTCAGAGATGGTAATTTTCTTTGCTCCATGATTGCAAAATTCTTGAAAAATGGACTTACTGATAGTTGGAGAAAGAAGTAATGTACATGGTCTCTGTTTCATTTTTCTTTGATTACTCTGTGGGGGAAAGGAATGTAGATGAATAACCCAGTTTCTTTGCAAACTTGCTAATGATCAACCTCCTATAAATAGGTAAGGATACTTTTTAGATGAAGAGACCTTGTTATAAAATGCTTTGAGCAAGATGTTCCTGGTTTAGAATTGCTTATGTCAAGAAAACCTAGGATCAATGGATTTATGATGTATAGCTTTCTGTAGAATATCACGTAAGCTGTACAACATCTGTTACAAAAAGATAGAACTGTTTCCTAACCTATATACTCCCTGCTGTGTGAGGTAATAACCAGTACACCTTGTTAGACAGAGACCCCATTCATGACCTTGGGCCAAGAATCCCGTGTCTGATATGTGAGGGAAGGAATGACTCCGGCCTCTCTGGGTTTTACTTTTACCTCCTTACTAACTGGATCATTAAAACTATTAATAAAGTTTGATAATGGGTAAAGTTTCTGTTTTGTTTGTGTGTAGTTTGGCAATACAATCCTTTGTATTAGTAAATAGATATTTGAGTTTAAACATAAAATGAGCATCTCAAAACCAAGCATTTAAAACAATTTACCCAATAAAATTTATTAACTTCAAGTTAGTGCTCTTTGATATTATTAAACCATTTATCTGGAAAAAGAAGGAAGAAAAATTCTTTATGTTGATTATGCAATTAATGCACTTAAAACGTTTTTGAGGCTGTCAGCTTCTTGGTCCATCAACCTTAACAGCAACCAATAAAAATGTTCTTGTTTTGGACATCTTTAATTTGGAAAGCAGAGTAGCATGATGTTCTGCAGCTTCTATAGCATCTGTCACTCACATTAGGGACATGAATTTGTCTCCATAGAGCACCTTATCTCTACTGAAGTTTTTGGTCATAAATCTTGATATTTAATAAGTAAATTTATGAAGCTTATAATCAGCACAGTATATATACAACTGTAATATATGATATAATAGCACCTTCTAACATTGATTTCACTTAATCTTTAACCTGACATATTGCAGGTTTTACAGTAGCTGTTTTCACATTGAGACTCCATCTGTTAATGGCAGGATACAACATTGCTATACTCCAGGAAGCTGCCAAAAAGTGTAAATAACTTGATATGCAGCTAACTATGGAGTTCAAGTATACTTGATGATGCTCTTTTTGCATTTCCTGTTTACATGGGAATAACCTCTGAAGACAGCTGATAATATGAGTCTCTGTATCAGACTTCATAAGACATGATAGAAACAATAAATTGTATATGTCACTATTTATGTGCAAAATGAATTGTAGCCTCTCTCAAAGAAGTTCCTCAGTATTCTGACATAACTGTTAAACCTATTAGCTCATGTCAGTGAGCTAAGTTAAGATTACCAAATGCTTGCTTGAGCCCTACGCGTCTGTTCATAGTGAAGTCACCCTACCTTGATTATATTAGTTACAGGGTTTCAAATAATCCTTCCAAGCATGCCAAAATGGAATAATGTGTGCATTCAAAAGTAATTTATTTCTTGTAAAGTCTTCGGAAAAAGCAAAAACACTTGCCCAGATTAAATAGGGCAGTTCTTCTTGACAAATAGTCTTTTTCTAGGTCAGAATAATAAATATTCACTTGGCACCTACTGTGTGCCAGGAAATTTGCTGAGTGCTGAATTTACAGATACTACGAATATGTTTTCTGCTCTCAAATATCACACTGATTAGATACTGAGAAAGATACATAAGCATGTAACTTGAAAGCAAGGGAGTATAGGTAAGGCAGGAGAGAGAGAAGATAACACAGCAGTTAAGGGTGGTGAAAGAGCTCAGGATATTCAGTGAAACTAATTTAAATTAAAACAGTCTTTAATGTACTCCCCAAAGGTTGACTGTTTCTTCAGTGAGTGGATTCAGGTTTGGAGACATTTTATCAACAACACATACAATGGCACTATGATACTTTAAATATAATATCTCCACTGTAATCCATTGTATGAGTAAAATATTAGTGGTTATACCATGGGTGGTATTTTGGAGTGGTAATGGCTTTCAACATTGGAGGGTAAGCTAGGGACAGATTTAAGCAAGGCTTTCATCAAGCTAATACCTAAAGAGATAGATACACATCATCTACCTGGTTACCTTTTCTGAAGTTTTGACATGATCACTTGAAAACAACATTGAGTCTCATTGGAATAAGTATACTTAGTGTAAGGGCATAACTTCAAATGAATTAGATCCACCATTAAAATGAATTCAAAAGAAACAGAAAAGAAGCACCCTCAATGTTTTGTGTTTATTCAAACACAGGGCAATATGAAGTTTCAATCTGTCCTATAATATGGAGTTTATAAAAATCTTAAATTCATATTAATAATGTTAAAACTCAATACATTGATCATGATGAGTTGATAGAAAATTTACTAATCATGTATATAGATACAATTGTTTAGGGATCCAATAAAGCGTGCCATCTTATTGTTTCTGTTTGAGGTAAAGCATTAGTTGAAGATATTAGTGCTACCTGTAAAACTGTGGGGAAATAAGGAATGATAAAGAAGTGATGCTTCAAATTTTGACATTACAGTAGTTGGTTGTTTATCATAATAAAAGAAGCGAAAGTAAAATTCTACATTAGTATCCAGATAATTCATGAAAAACATCTTTTATGAGAATGAAAATAGTGATAAATAGAAGAGCAGGGTAAATGTTTAATTGTGTGCTATTGAATTCAAATTGTTTAAACTTGGTTTTTTACTTATTGACTGGTATTACTGAAAGTGAGGTTAAACTATAACCAAAACAGGAAGGTCTAAAATTGTGGTATAAATCCCCTAAAAGGAAAAATTTGTGAAATGTTCTTTTGGAACTAGAATTAAAAATTTTATTTTAATTGAAGTATAGTTGATTTGCAATATTGTTTTAGTTTCTGGTATATAACAAAGTGATTTGTATATATGTATGTATGTGTGTATATATATATATCTGTATATGAGCATACACATATATATATGTCCTTTTTCATTCTTTTTTAATTTTCCATTTTGGTTTATTAAATAATTTTGAATATAGTTTCCTGTGCTATAAAATAGGACTTTGTTGTTTATCCATTCTATATGTAATAGTTTGCATCTGCCTGTCCCAAACTCCCAATCCAATCCTCCCCTCCTTCCCTTCCACCTTGGCAACAGAACGAGTCTGTTCTCTATGTCTATGAGTCTGTTTCTGTTTTGTAGATAAGTTCATTTGGTTATATTTTGGATTCCACATGTTAGGGGTATTATATGGTGTTTGTCTTTCTCTTTCTGACTTACTTCACTTAGTATGATAATCTCTCGGTCCATCCATGTAGCTGCAAACAGCATTATTTCATTATTTTTATGACTATTATTCCATTGTATATATCTTTATTCACATCTTTATCCATTCATCTGTTGAAGGACCTTTTTTTACACATCTTGGCTATTGTAAATAGTGCTGCTATGAACATACAGGTACATGTATCTTTTCAAATTATACCTTTGTGCAGATACACTCTCAGGCCAAGAATGGGATTTCTGTATCATATGACAACTCTTTGTTTAGTTCTCTGGAGGCACCTCCAAACTCTTTTCCATAGTGGCTGCAACAATTTGCATGCCCACCGACAGTGCAGGAGGGTTCTCTTTCCTCATAACCTCTCCAGCATTTAGTATTTTATGCTGTTAAATGATGGCCATTCTGATTAATGGGTGGTACCACATTGTAGTTTTTATTTGAATTTCTCTAATATTAATAATTAGCCATGTTGAACATCTTCTCATGTGTCTACTGGACATCCATGTATTGTACTAAGACTTTTAGAATGCCATATTTTCTTTCTTCCTTCTTGATTTTTTTCTGTCAGAATGCATTCTCATGTGAATTTTTCTTAGGCAATATTGTGAAAGAAGTAAACTTTCTGAGTCTGTGTGTATCTGAAAATGTCTTTATTCTTATACTTGGTGGATATTTTTATGAACTAATTTCTCGATCCAAGATTGTTTTTGCTCAGAATTCTGTAGCCATTATTTTATTTTCTTGTGTCTAATTGTGTTGTTGATAGGATTAGATTCAAATTATATATAATGCAATTCTTATTATTTTTTTGGTAGCATGTTGTTAACATATTTTTTGTTTGAAACTGCTCAAGAACACATGTTATTCAGACTGCCTGTCTGAATGCTGGATTTACTCCTTCCTGGAACTGTCAGTTTAAATTAATAACTTTTACCCCCCTCCTCAAATTAATTGAGGGTATTTTCAACTTACCAGACTTTGTGGGATAACCACACATTTATTTCCTTTTCACTGAGCAATTTCTTCAAGTTGAAAGGATTTATTTGATTCTACATGCTTAGGTGAACTTTTACTCAGAGACACTTTAAAGCTTTTGATATCAGGTATATTGATCATCCTGTTAATTTGTTTCTTAACTCAAGAATGGATTTTAATCTGTTCTTATTGATCAAAGGCTTTCTTAGTTTTATTTTTAACTAATTGGGGATGAAAAAAATGGGACAGCTGTCTCCTTGAACACTTAAAGTTCTAAATTTTGGACTCTCTCTATTTCTTTCATTCCTTGCTTGCAGAGTGGACAATTATTTTCTGATACTTCCCTGCAATGCCTCGACAAATACAGCACAGTGAGATAAAAATGTTTATGAACACATCAGTGTGTACATTTCCCAAGATGCCTCAGCAAACAAATTCTATGACAAATGACTATTCTCACTTTCTCTCTCTTGCTCTCTCTCTTCCAACCCAGATCTCTAAGTACAGTGGGAAGAATAGCATGTGGGTTAGGGTTATGGACTGCAGCATCTGTGAAACTGGGGGTCATATTCCAAGGACTGGAGTCCTACTTCCACCACATGCCAGCTGTGAACCTTAGGCTAATGTTGCCTTCTTTGTGTCTCCCTGTACCCTCATACATACTGGAATGTTTTGTAAGGACTACTGTATAGTTACTACTGCATATAATTATAGGAGACTCCCCCTTGAATAACACAGATTTGAATTGCCTCAAACCACTTATACACAGATCTTTTTCAGTAATAACTTCAGTACTATAAAACCGTGACTGATTGATTCACCTAGTGCAGAATCATGGATGTGGAGGGCAAACTGTGGGACTTAAATATTTTCAGATTTTGGTGTCTTATCTGAGGGGACTTCCCTGGTGGCTCAGACAGTAAAGAACCTGCCTATAAGGCAGGAGACCTAGGTTGGATCCCTGGGTTAGGAAGATCCCCTGGAGAAGAGAATGGCAACTCACTCCAGTATCCTTCCCTGGAGAATCCCATGAACAGAAGAGCCTGACAAGCTACATTTCACATTTTATGATCTCTTAAGTGCAACAAGGGGGCTTCCTGTATAGCTCAGTCGGTAAAGCATCTGCCCACAATACGGGAGACTTGGGTTCAGTTCCTGGGTTGGGAAGTTCCCCTGGAGAGGGAAATGGCAACCCATTCTAGTATTTTTGCCTGGAGAATCCAATTAACTGAGCCTGGCAGGCTACAGTTTATGGGATCACAAGAGTTGGGCGCAACTTAGCACTGTCTTTCTTTTTTTTTTTTTCTTAAGTGCAGCAAAACATTGGGTGTCTGGGGCAGATTGTCTGGTTGCAAATACTGATTCACTGCTCAGGAGGTGGGTAGTTCATATTGGTTTTCTTTCAACTTTAGGCTTTATTGGGTGATTTTAAGGTGATTTAAGCCTTTCGCAGCATCAGGGGCTTTTCCAGTGAGTTGACTCTTCACATCAGGTGGCCAATTCATTACTCTGCTACCATAATTCAAGCCCTACAATATGGCAGGTAGTAAGTAACAATGATTTCTTGTTGTTCAGTCGCTAAGTCATGTCCGACTCTTTGCATCCCCATGGATTGCAGCAGACCAGGCCTCCCTGTCTCTCACTGTCTCCTGGAGTTCTCCCAAATTCATGTCCATTGAATTGGTGATACTATGCAATCATCTCATCCTATGCTGCCCTCTTCTCCTTTTGCATTCAGTCTTTCCCAGCATCAGGGGCTTTTCCAGTGAGTTGACTCTTCACATCAGGTGGCCAAAGTATTGGACCTTCAGCTTTAGCATCACTGGTTTTCATTCAACTTTATGCTTTATTGGGAAATTTTAAGGCAAAGTCATTATTCTGCTACCATAATTCAAGCCCTTCAATATGGCAGGTAGCAAGTAACAGTGACTTCTTATGAGTTACCAAATGATTGGTCTATGAATTTCTCTAAAAATTTCCACAGATGTGGATATCTGTATTTTTTAAAATCAACTAACATCACTTTCATTATATTTAGTAACAGAACCTCTCTTTACTACAGCAAACCCATTCTTTATAGGCTATGGTGGAACTTAACATACTTTCTGCTAGAACAGAAAGCACTGATGTTGCCATATACCTGCCAATCAAAGACATTTATAACCCTGGCTCCAGAGGTTAATTCACAAGGCCTGGTGTAGTCAAGTTATTGAAACAGGAATTGAGAATGAAGTCTTAATGTATATTTTTGAAGTCTTTTTTTCCAAGACAATAATGTACTTTTTGAGAATTTAATAACCATTTGTTGACCCTTTAGCCTGAGAAACTTGATGTAACCACCAAGAAAAAAGTCATTCAAAGCTCTATAAAAGCATAAATATCTATTGTCTTGATGTTGTAACTAAGTGAATTTGTTATATCTCTAGCATTTATATCCCTTATCCACTTTAAAATCATTATTTCTAAATTTTCCTGAAATTTAGACTCAATTATGACAATTTTATGGATGGAGATTTTCAGGTGATTGCTTATATTTGCTTTACTAGTAAGCAAAAGCAGAACTAAGAAACTAGATTTGAAAGTGAAAGTGAAGTTGCTCAGTCGTGTCCGACTCTTTGCGACCCCATGGACTGTAGCCTGCCAGTCTCCTCTGTCCATGGGATTTTCCAGGCAAGAATACTGGAGTGGGTTGCCATTTCCTTCTCCAGGAATCTTCCCAACCCAGGGATTGAACCTGGGTCTCCCACACTGTAGGCAGACGCTTTACCATCTGAGCCACCGAAACTAGATTTAAGAGATATTAAATAATTTACTATTCCTAATCATACTATTTGCCTGATTATTCTAATATTTTCAGTATCCTTTCTGTCTTACCTGAGGTAATAACTTACATGTAGCCACTCACCTAAAGCATAGAAAAATTATACAATGTAATACTATATTTGGTAAAAGCTAAATTTCCTGCTTAAAGGTTAGTAATCCCTTAAAGAATAAAAAAGAAGACTTCTAGTCTTTATCTGTAGATAACAGTGTTCTAAAATATACAAAATGCTTTAAGGAAGAATAAATGCTAGACATTAAAATGTAGGGAAATGAGATATGAATAAACTCTGTACTCAGGAAAAAATCCTCCGTCCATGGGATTTTCCAGGCAAGAGTGCTGAAGTGGATTGCCGTTTCCTTCTCCAGGGGATCTTCCCGACCCAGGAATCGAACCCGGGTCTCCCGCAGGCAGACGCTTTACCATCTGCGCCACCAGGGAAGCCTTTATAGATGTTGCATTTTTTCCACATTAAATGGTCTTCAACAACCCAGTGTCAATAAAGTCTATTGTAAACATTTTATTAGCATTTTATTACTTCATGTCTCTGTGTAACATTTTGGTAATTCTAAGCATATTTCAAATTTTTCATTATTATTACATTCATTATGGTGATCTGTCATCAGTGACTACTACAACTCACTGAAACTCAGAGGATAGCATTTTTTAGAAATAAAATATTTAATTAGGTATATAATAGTAAGTGCATAATTAATTAAGTGTATAATTAGTATATATACTTTTTTGATAATAATGCTACTGCTGCTGCTAAGTCACTTCAGTCATATCCAACTCTTAGTGACCCCATGGACTGTAGCCCACCAGGCTCCTCTGTCCCTGGGATTCTCCAGGCAAGAATACTGGAGTGGGTTGTCATTTCCTCCTCCAATGCATGAAAGTGAATCCTTATCTTTGTATTTAGAGGAAATTGACATATTATAGAAATTTATGTTTTTATTATTTCTATTTGAATTCTTCATTTTTAATGCTGCATTTTCTTGACCAGTACAACTGAAATATTTTCAAATAAAGATAAATGCTTCCCTAATATTAACAATTACATTTATTATGTGTGCTTTCTTATTCTGGGCACCTTTTAAATTATTTTTCATGATTTAACTTATTTAATCTTCAGATCAACTGTGATTTGAATACTGTTATCTTTCAGTCAGTTCAGTCACTCAGTCTTGTCTGACTCTTTGTGACCCCATGGACTGCAGCGCCAGGCTTCCCTGTCCTTCACTGTGTCCCAGAGTTTGCTCAAACTCATGTCCATTGAATCGATGATGCTATCCAACCATCTCATCCTCTGCCGTCCCCTTCTCCTCCTGCCTTCAATCTTTCCCACCGCCAGGGTCTTTTCCAATGAGTCAGTTCTTTGCATCAGGTGGCCAAAGTATTAGAGCTTCAGCATCAGTCCTTCCAATGAATAATCAGTACTGATTTCCTTTAGGATGGACTGGTTTGATCTCCTTGCTGTCCAGGGGATTCTCAAGAGCCTTCTCCAACACCACAGTTCAAAAGCATCAATTCTTTGGTGCTCATCTTTCTGGGACTTCCCTTGTAGCTCAGTTGGTAAAGACTCTGCCCCAGTGCAGGAGACCTGGGTTTGATTCCTGGGTCAGGAAGATACCCTGGAGAAGGAAATGGCAACCCACTCCAGTATTCTTGCCTGGAGAATCCCATGGACAGGGGAGCTTGGCAGGCTACAGTTCATGGGGTCGCAAGAGTCAGGCATGACAGTGACTAACCCTCCTCCCCCTGCATCTTTCTTTATGGTCCAACTCTCACATCCGTACATGACTACTGGAAAAACCATAGCTCTGACTTGACAGACCTTTGTTGGCAAAGTAATGTCTCTGCTTTTTAATATGCCGTCTAGGTTTGTCATAGTTTTTATCTGTTATCTTTATCATCTGTCATCTTTACAGATGGGAAAATGAGGCAAAGAGCATAAGTAATTTACCCCATGTTAGAAATGGTAAGCACCAGAGCTGGATTGGCAGCCAGGCAGTGCATCTTAAAACTCTAAATGCTTAACCACTACTTTTGCTTTCATGCCATAAAAACTAATTGAATGGTTTTAACATAATTCTTTCTGTTGTTTTGAGAACATTAACTCAGACTTTACTTCACCATGCATAGCAAAGTGACTACAGATAAAAAGTAATATTTTATCATGTCACTGACTCACTTAAAATTTTCTATGCTTTTCGTAGAGTAGTAGAAATAGTATAATGAAACACTGTATTTAAAATAATTTTCTGAAAGTGGAGATGCAAAGCAGTGGACAAAACATTATTTTCTTATTTAAATTTAACCATCATGTTAAGAAATTGTTAGTCTCAAATATATTCCATTTAGATTAGATCTGCAAGTAAAATGCCAAGAAATTATCTGTTGTGGTGCTGGACCTTCTAATTCAATTAATTTTTGTTCTGTTCTAGGAAATTTGGCCACAGGCCATAAGCTCCCTCTGTTAGGTACCTCATGTAGACGATGTACTATTTTCCAGTTTTCTTAGTAAAAGGGAAACTTAGAGTTAAATACTTAGGGAAAAACTTGAAAGAAATAAAGTTCTGTGCAAGATAAACTGAGCAAAATAATTTATTTTTATGAAAAATATATATGAGAACTAGTGATATTACTAAGGAGAGAAGTGACAGAATTTTATTATCAAGATTCAGAAAAATTTTAATGATGAATTAGTGGAGTTCTTTGCAATTTAAGGAGCACTTTCTCATACACTATCTGATTTCATCTAGTTTTTATAACAACATTCAGAGACCAGCCAAGCATATTTCAACAATTAACCACAGCAGTGCTTATAAAAATTGCAACAATAGTTCTCTCTTCATAAGCCAAACTGCTTAAGACTAAGCAGAGTCCTGATCCCAAATATAATTGAGAAAAGGTGGATTCTCATAGTTAGATGCCAACTTTGCCAATATGAATCTCTTAATCTTGTGCATTTTATGTTTTGTATGAACTCCATATAATTTATTCTTCAGTTAGTATCATCCAACAGCAACTGATTGAACATGCTATTACTATGGAAACAGTAGTATCCTTCTCTATAACTCATACACTTCTTTAAAATCTGATATTTCTTCCATGCATACATTCATTTTGGTATGACAAATATGCAATTAAAGTTTTCAACAGTACCAAGTAAGTTAGATAAATTTAGACAACCTTTCATACTTACAGGATAATAGGGTGTTATAAATGAATATATGCATATACCTTTGTAATCATCTTGGTATTTAATAGTATCAGCTTAGTTTTTGTATATCCTTGGAGACACAACATTTTACAACATGGATGGACATAGAGATTGTCCTACTGAGTGAATTAAGTCAGACAGAGAAATAAATGTCATATGATATCCCTTATATGCAGAATCTAAAAAGAAATGAGGCAAAAGAAATGGCAACCTACTCCAGTATTCTTGCCTGGGAAATCCCATGGATGGAGGTGCCTACTGGGCTATAGTTCATGGGGTCACAAAGAGTGGGACACGACTTAGCAAGTAAACAACAAAAAGAAATGATGCAAATGAACTCATTTCCTAAATAGAAACAGACTTATAGACTTAGAGAACATAGTCATTAGGATAGGGGAGAAGGATAGACTGAGAGTTTGGGACTGTCATATATACAACTGCTGTAATTAAAATGATTAACCAAGAAGAACCTAATATATAGCACAGGGGACTCTGTTCAATATTATGTAACAACCTAAATGGGAAAATAGCTTGATAAAAAATAAATATATGCATAGGTATGACTGAATCATTTTGCTGTACACTTGAAACTATTACAACATTGCTAATCAACTATGCTCCAATATAAAAGAAAGTAAAAAATATATTTTAATGGATAGGTCAGCACTAAACATTAAGAAAGCCAATGAAAAATATGAATTTTTCAAAAATACAAAACTATATACACTATCCATGGAAAGAATTTCATAAAAGGGATTTTGGTAAAATTTTTATACATGGCCACTATTATCAGTATGCTTTTAATTATACCAGTTTTGCATTCATAAACTTCCTGCTCCCTTCCACACACACTACAAGACATGATCTCTCTACAATTATAATCTTTTACTACTTCCAGAGAAAATTTGGACTGAGATCAAAAGTTTTATCAAAAATCTCAAGATTTGTAGTGAAACCCATTGTCTGTTAAAATGAACCTTTTATTGATGCTTATTGCATTTGTGGTAGGGAGTAACTGGCAAATTTGGGCTTGGAGTACAGAAGGAAGCAGGGCCAAGGCTCATGGAGTTTTACCAATAAACATACTGGTCATAGCAAATATCTTCTTTCAACAACACAAGAGAAGACTCTACACATGGACATCACCAGATGGTCAATGCTGAAATCAGATTGATTATATTCTTTGTGGCCAAAGATGGAGAAGCTCTATACAGTCAGCAAAAACAGGACCGGGAGCTGACTATGGCTCAAATCATGAACTCCTCATTGGCAAATTCAGACTTAAATTGAAGAAAGTAGGGAAAACCACTAGAACATTCAGGTATGACCTAAATCAAATCCCTTACGATTATACAGTGAAAGTAAGAAATAGATTCAAGGGATTAGATCTGATACAATGCCTGGAGAACTATGGACAGAGGTTCGTGACATTGTACAGGAGACAGGGATGAAGACCATCCCCAAGAAAAAGGAATGCAAAAAAGCAAAATGGCTATCTGAGGAGAACTTACAAATAGCTGTGAAAAGAAGAGAAGCAAAAGGTAAAGGAGAAAAGATATACCCATTTGAATGCAGAGTTCCGAGGAAGAGCAAGGAGAGATAAGAAAACATTCCTCAGTGATCAGTGCAAAGATATAGAGGAAAACAAGAGAGTTCCAGAAAAACATTTATTTTTGCTTTATTGACTATGCCAAGGCATTTGACTGTGTGGATCACAACAAACTGAAAAATTCTGGAAGAGATGAGAATACCAGACTGCCTGACCTGCCTCCTGAGAAATCTGTATGCAGGTCAGGAAGCAACAGTTAGACCTGGACATGAAACAACAGAACAGTTCCAGATAGGGAAAGGAATATATGTCAAGACTGTATATTGCCACCCTGCTTATTTAACTTTTATGCAGAGTACGTCATGAGAAACGCTGGGCTGGATGAAGCACAAGCTGGAATGTAGATTGCAGGGAGAAATATCAATAACCTCAGATATGCAGATGACACCACCGTTATGGCAGATATTGAAGAATAACTAAAGAGCCTCTTAATGAAAGTGAAAGAGAAGAGTGAAAAAGTTGGCTTAAAACTCAACATTCAGAAAACTAAGATCATGGCATATGGTCCCATCACTTCATGGCAAATAGATAGGGAAACAGTGGAAACTGTGATAGACTTTATGCTTTGGGGCTCCAAAGTCACTGCAGATGGTGACTGCAGCCATGAAATTAAAAGACTCTTGCTCTTGGAAGGAAAGTTATGACCAACCTAGACAGCATATTAAAAAGCAGAGACATTACTTTGCCAACAAAGGTCTATCTAGTCATAGCTATGGTTTTTCCAGTAGTCATGTATGGATGTGAGAGTTGGACTATGGAGAAAACTGAGCACCAAAGAATTGATGCTTTTGAACTGTAGTGTTGAGAAGACTCTTGAGTCCCTTGGATAGTAAGGAGATCTAACCAGTCCATCGTAACGGAGATCATACTTTGGCCACCTGATGCAAAGTACTGACTCACTGGAGAAGACCCTGATGCTGGGAAAGATTGAAGGTAGAAGGAGAAGGGTACAACAGAGAATGAGGTGGTTGGAAGGCATAACTTAGTCAATGCACATGAGTTTTGTAGGCTCCGGGAGTTGGTGATGGATAGGGAAACCTCAAGAGCTGCAGTCCATGTGGTTACAAAGAATTGGACATGACTGAGCAACTGAACTGAACTGCCATACTCACACCTACATACACATTATCAAATATAAATAATATATAATTATGTTGCTTAAATGAAATTATTAGAGGAAAGCAACTTTAAAGGAGTGAAAACTGTGAGAATATATTCCAGAAGTTATTCTACTTTTATGCATTGTTTATTTTATTTTAAACTAGTAACTTGGGCAGTGATATAATAAACTATTCCATTAAGTATTATTTTAGGTTCCAATTCTCTTTTTAAAAAAATCATATTTTGATGCCTGGATAGAATTGCAACTAATGTGGTTTCTGAAAAACGTGTTTAAATAAGAGTGACTTCATCCAGGTAGCTAGTTGTAAAGAATCCGCCTGCCAATGCAGAAGACAAGAGACATGGGCTCAAGCCCTGGGTTGGGAAGATCCTCTGGAGAAGGAAGGGCATGGCAATGAACTCCAATATTCTTGCCTGGAGAATCCCATGGATAGAAGAGCCTGGTGGGCTGCAGTCCATATGGTTGCAGAGTCAGATACAACTGAAGTAACTCGGCATGCACCATAGAATATGTAGTTAAAGTTTCTCATTTAAATATTGTAATGAACTTCAGTGAGATGTTAACAAGGAGTCTTCAGTTTTCTCCAGTTAAAGTTATTGTCAATAAATTCATAAGGTGAGGTATATCTTTAAGCATTTCCCAATTCTTTTTGACCCCAAACCTTTTGATCAAGGCATTTATCACAGGATGCTGTTGTCTAGGGACCCAGGGCAGGCCATCCCAAAATATGCCTTTATAGCAAATGGATTATTTGATTTAAAGTTACTTGAGAAAGAGCTAATGCAAGAGAGACACCTTAACACCCCCCCCAATTCTTCTGAAAGTAGAAAATAAATCTTTTATATGAAAGATGCACACGCTGTGTCTGTAGGTAGGAAAGTAATAACATTATTGTGGAGATAGGGAATTTGGGGCCAAGAAGTCTATATAAAAACCTTGCTACTTTAATTTACTTTCCCAAGTCCTAAGTTTAGTTAAATTCTTTGCCAATTAAGCACCCACATCTAAGTTTCTTTTTCCCATCAATTCCACACAAATGTATTGTTTCTTTGGCTAAAAAGTATAAAAATTGCCTGCTTTGACACTTCTTATGTCCCATTTCATAAGATCTTGCACATAAAATAAAATTTGTTTCTTTTTCTCCCATTAATCTCTCACTTTTGTTGACTTTATTGTGAGTCCAACCATAGAGCTCTAGAGGGATAGAGGGGAAATTTGTCCCCTCCCCACACAATCAGCTTATTTTCTGGGAAGCATGACTCTGGATAATCTAGTGTTATTAATAATAGCTGTTATTTGTCAGATAGTCTGAGCAGGAAACACAATCTTACTAATATAGGTATATATCAGTCACTTCCGGAAGCTTGCAGAATATAGAGAGTAAATTCAGTCACTTTTTTTTTTTTTTTGATAGGGTGATATCACCTTCTTGAGCTTGAGCATCATGTGATTAACGAGAATTGTAAGAATGGGATGCAGTGTTTTTAAGAACTGAGGTATAGGAATCACAGCCCTTCTGTTTTTGCTTATTGGCTCCCTGGTGGCTCAGAGGTTAAAGCGTCTGCCTGGAATGCAGGAGACCTGGGTTCGATCCCTGGGTTGGGAAGATCCCCTGGAGAAGGAAAATGGCAACACACTCCAGTACTCTTGCCTGGAGAATCCCATGGAGGGAGGAGCCTGGTAGGCTACAGTCTATGGCGTCGCAAAGAGTCAGACATGACTGAGCGACTTCACTTTCAAAGAAAAGTAAACATTCTTCTATCTTCACAGCAGAAGGCAGTTTTATAAGTTGGAGCAAGGTGCCCACTGAAGATTGGGCATTCCTTCCTGTTTATATTTCAAAGAAATTACTCCCAGGTCCTTGAGAAAGACATTCTTAGTTTATAAAATTGACAACAGACTTTTAAAAGATTTCCATATCAAAACAGCAGAAAAAAGAGTTTACTACTGCCAGTTTGCTAAAGAAAACACTCCAAAAACAAAATGGTCAGAGCCTAGAATCAGGAAGAAGCCTGTAAATTTAGTCAAGCTGAAGGAAACTGAAGATTTGTCTTGGTCAGATCTTCCTGAAAACCCTAAATTCCATGTGATTAAGAAAACTGTCTCTTTTGCATATGTTCCACATTGTCTTTATTTATCCATTTATTCTGCAGATTTTCTCAGTTTACTCCACAAGATTCCTAACATAAGTCAAGAGTTTGTCTGTATCTTGTTTCAGAGGACTTACTGTTTACCAACACTTCCTTTATCTCTCCTCTGCAGTTGCTCAGACTTTACTATAAGTATAAATAGTTTATCAATTATATTAGAAAATACTGCTTTCTCCAAAAATTACACTGATGCTAGTTGTTTATTACCTCAGAAGTGACCTTTCCTGGCTGTGATTAGGCTGCTATAACTCTGCTCTTTGCTGAACTAATGGGAGTACTTTGTATTCTCACCAGCTCTTCTCTGTTTTCTGGGCTAAACAAACACGTTTCTGCTCACCTCTGTTGTGAGGGCTTTTATACTATTTCCTTTGGGTTGTAAAAGTTAATAAGCAGAAGTCGCCATTAAAAAAAAAATATATATATATATATATATAGTTGAGAATGCAGAAAGGAGAGGTCTCATGCCCTACAACGATTTGTTGTTGTTCAGTTGCTCAGTCATGTCCGACTCTGCAACCCCATGGACTACGGCACGGCCAGACTTTCCTGTATTTCACCAACTCCTGGAGCTTACTCAAACTCATGTCCATTGAGTTGGTGACGCCATCCAACCATCCCATCCTCTGTCGTCCCCTTCTCTTTAGGCCTTCGATAGTTCCCAGTATTCAGGGTCGTCTAATGAATCGGCTCTTCACATCAAGTGACCAAAGGATTGATGCATCATTCCTTCCAATGAATATTCAGCGCTAGAGACCAACAGAAGAAAGAAAGAAGAACTAATTCTTGGCAGAGGCTTGGTCAGTGGGCGACTGTCACAACTCAGCCAATGAGAAAGCCTCTGTATTTTTAATACAGTGTCTTAAATTCTTGTTTCAAACAGCACTCCCAGCTTCCTTTTCCCCACTTAAAACAGTTCTTCTCTCCATTTTTGTGGGGGCCATGCATTTGGTTTGCCATGCCCAGTAAACCCATTTTTGCTAGATAAATAATTAGCAATATCTGTTTGTTCAAGATCAACATGCTACATAGAGGGAATTTCAGATCAAAGCCTGGAAAGAAAATGAAACACCAGTGCTGTGATCAGTCCTGAGTTCCCACTAAACCATTTCTCATGGGTAAGGCAGTCAGTCTTCATATTTTGATTACACTTGTCTAAAGTGCATGTGGCTATAGTTTCAGTAGGCAATGTCATTGAGTGAAGGGAGACAGCACTCTTAAAAAGCAGTGTTACATTACAGTTCCAGAAATTCCTTAGGATAGTGTATGCATGCCAAGTCGCTTCATTCATGTCAGACTCTTTGTGACCCTAAGGACCATAGACCACCAGGCTCCACTGTCCCTGGGATTTCCAGGCAAGAATACTGGAGTGAGTTTTCATGCCCTCCTCCAGATGATTTTCCCGACCCAGGGATCAAACACACGTCTCTTAAAAGTCTTCTGCATTGGCAGGTGAGTTCTTTACTACTTGCACCATCAGAGAAGCCCCTCCTTAGGATAAGATGATACCTTTTATTCCCTTGAATAGAAAGAATTATTCCAGTTCAGTTTGGAATTTCCAATTCTGACTGTTATTTCCCTTACCCTTCACCCAAGCATTTTCTTTGGCAACTGGACCAAATCGCGTGGTTTGACCCTATTATCATGTTTTACAAAATTGTTTTCTTGTTCTGAGTCTGCTTTTGTTCCTTTACTAACCAAATCGTCTTAATCTTCAAGCCTTGCTTCATCTTATCATCTAATTGAAACCTTGTTTTACCACTCCATTATTAATTTTTTTTCATGAAATATTGGAAACTATTTAACTCATATTTAATTGGATGCATTCATATAGATATGATACTGACTAAATGTAGCGCATGAATGAGATCTGACCCAGTACCTGTTTTTGTTCAGTTCAGTTCAGTTCAGTTCAGTTGCTCAGTCGTGTCCGACTCTTTGCGACCCCATGAATCGCAGCACGCCAGGCCTCCCTGTTCATCACCATCTCCCGAGTTCACTCAGACTCACGTCCATCGACTCCGTGATGCTATCCAGCCATCTCCTCCTCGGTTGTCCCCTTCTCCTCCTGCCCCCAATCCCTCCCAGCATCAGAGTTTTTTTCCAATGAGTCAACTCTTCTCATGAGGTGGCCAAATTAATTATGTTTTATTGGAGCATCTCAATACCAGAGCCATATCTGCAATTTTAAAATAAATTTACAAGGATAATCTCACATTATTGCGAATGGCCTTGTGTGTGTTTAATTTCAGAATCTTCCTAAGCAGAGTAAACATTATTGCAAATATGTTTTAAGACAATTAAATTCTGGATATATTAAGCAACTCCAAATAATATCAGATATTTTTTCTAAACAGGTAATTTTGCAGCTTTACATTTGGAAATACTTAAGTGTAAATACTTTTTACAGTCACTAATATTACTAATATTATAGTCACTAATATCACTGCTATTATTTTAAAAACTCTTTCTCTCTCTCTCTCTATATATAC
>SJYT01037404.1:36576-68298 GCA_006410635.1 Cephalophus harveyi
ATATTTATTTATTTGTTTGAGACACTATCTTCCAAGCTCTGTTTAAGCACATTATATGATTATATATAATCTATATTTTTATTATTCTTCCTCTCCTTTTGTGAGCTTTCTAGCAATTTGTCTATATCCATAGTGGTACAATGGTAAAGAATCTTCCTGTCAAGGCAGGAGATACAAGAGACTCGGACTCAGTCCCTGGGTCGGGAAGATACCCTGACGTGGAAATCCCAGGGACAGAGGAGGCTGGTGAGCCACAGTCCATGGGGTCACAGAGTCGGACACGCCTGAGGACAGCACAGCCTTTCAGTGTAATGTTAGAAATTTCACATTGATATGCTGTGTTGAAAGGCAGCTTTGGTCTATTGTGTATGATGGTAATAATACCCTGATGCTTACGTTCTGCAGTTTAGGGTTTTTTTTGAATTATTTATTTAATAATTTTCTTATCTCCTCCTCCCTGCCATTTTCCATTATTTTCAGTTTCGACTTCATGGGTTGGCTGTTCTAATTTTCTGATTAAAGAGTTCAAGAATATGATATTTTTTCAGAATTTTAGGATTTGAGTGAGGAAAGAGGGCTAAAATGTTTTAACATTCATTATCCAAAATTACAACTTTATTCCCCCTCTTTAGAAAATGCCCTCAGCTTTGCCTTGACCTCACCTTTTCTATGTTCCTTAATTCACGCTCCCTAACACCGAAATCAGATTGATTATATTCTATGCAGCCAAAGATGGAGAAGCTCTATACAGTCAACAAAAACAAGGCCGGGAGCTGACTGTGGNCATAAATTCTTCTATATTTGTTTAATTCGGTCGTCCAGCCACATGTCCTCTAAACATGAAATTTGCATTTGCAAGTTCTGTTAGCATCATTAGACTTAGAGGCCAGTGATAGACTTAGAGGCAGTGTTTTCTTCTCTGTTGTAGCTCATGTGTTTCCTTTTTTGGGTTTGGTTTGGTTTGCTCCCAACCTCCAATCTGGGCACTGTTTTTCCACTCAGGCTACACCTAGTTTTTATCTGAGCTTACAGTTTCTATGTATATGAAGACCCTCTTCTGTATTCAGATGTAAAGAACTCATTCATTTTAACTTGGTTCTGACCTCAAGGAAATTATGTTTTAATAAAGGAGAAAGACAAAAATGATTGCAATACAATGTGATAAGAGTAACACTAAAGAAACTAGATGTAGTAGTTAATTTTAAAAGAAAAAAGAATGGAGTTGTGAATTAAAGAAGTCTTGATGGAAAATTAAAATACATTTTGGATAATAAAAACATGCATATTCAGTAAGTTACATGAATGGGTTTTTCATATTTGAAAACAGGAGATTGGCTTTTCATGTATGGGCACTGAGATTTTAGATGAAGAATGTATTTAAGTTGTACAAACAGTTTTATCTGTTGAGAATTAGAAATTCTGGAGATAAGAAGTTTAAGAATATCTTCATCTTCTCTAGTGCAATAATTGGAAACTAAAATCGATGTGTATAAGAGACAGGTATTCAGGGTCGTCTAATGAATCGGCTCTTCACATCAAGTGACCAAAGGATTGATGCATCATTCCTTCCAATGAATATTCAGCGCTAGAGACCAACAGAAGAAAGAAAGAAGAACTAATTCTTGGCAGAGGCTTGGTCAGTGGGCGACTGTCACAACTCAGCCAATGAGAAAGCCTCTGTATTTTTAATACAGTGTATGCAATAATTGGAAACTAAAATCAAAAGTTCTTTTAAAACTGATATTTTATAGACTATCTCTTATAGAAGTGCCCACGATGAATACTACTCAATGTATTTTTCAAGAGCACTTTATTTTTGTCATGCAGTATCTTTTGAATTTCTTCAACCATATTCTAGTAGACAGTTTTTAGCTTAATTAAAGATGAAAATACCAACAAGGGATGTCAGTTTTGTTAATTAGATCAAAAATCATATGCATTAGTCTACTTCTATTATCCTGGGATTCTGAATGTTTAATCTAATTCATTGAAAATATTGATAAGTTACTGTAGAGAAGTCAGGAACTTAGGACTCAGGAATTTTCATAATCTCAAGTTGATTAATTTGAAAGTTGTTGCACTCCGGAAAAAGTGTACCCTAAACTTTCCAGGGTATAAATAGAATAAAAATGTAAAAATATTGCTTAAGTAATAAAGCAACATACTTAATAATGTAAAAAGTACATAATGAGAAGATAAATATTTAAAATTAGGGAATTCTTACTATGGCAGTTCTTATTAGTGCTTCACTGGTGGCTCAATTGGTATAGAATCTGCCTGCAAAGCAGGATACCCAGGTTCAATCCCTGGGTTGGGAAAATCCCCTGGAGAAGGAAATGGCAACACGCTCTAGTGTTCTTGCCTGGAGAATCCCAGGGACGGGGGAGCCTGGTGGGCTGCCATCTATGGGGTCGCACAGAGTCAGACACGACTGAGATGACTTAGCAACAGCAGCAGCAGCATATTCTGCTTTTCTGTTATTTTTTATAGCTGTTACATTTTATTTTCCAGATTTTCTTTTTCATTTTTTTCTTGTTTTCTGTATTTGAAAACTGGAGGAGAGAAGGACTCTGAAATTATTTTTGCATGTTTGATTCAGTTTTATGAATCAAAATTATAAACCAAAATTATGGTTTGGTTTTATAAACCAAAATTATGTTTTGAGTTGAATTGTTTCCACCCAAAATTTATATGATGAAGCCTTAGCCCTTAGTACCTTAGAATGTCAGAATATATATGGAGATGCGGCCTTTAAATTAAATTAAGATCATTAGAGTGGTCCCTCATACAATGATTAGTACCCTTAAAAGAAGAGGAAATTTGAACAAAGAAGAGACACCAGGGATGCACGAGCAAAATGAAAAGACCATTTGAGAGAAAGGCAGCCATCTGTAAGCCAAGGAGAGAGACCACAGAGACCACAGGAGAAATCAACCCGACAATACTTTGATCTTGGACTTCCAGCTTCCAAACCTGAAAGAAAATATAAATGTAATTTTTGAATATAAATTTCTGATGTTTAAGCTGCATCAGTTCAGTTCAGTCACTCAGTCGTGTCTGACTCTTTGTGGCCCCATGAATTACAGCACGCCAGGCCTCCCTGTCTATCACCAACACCCGGAGTTCACTCAAACTCACGTCCATCGAGTCGGTGATGCCATCCAACCATCTCATCCTCTGTCATCCCCTTCTCCTCCTGCCCCTAATCCCTCCCAGCATCAGGGTCCTTTCCAATGAGTCAACTCTTCGCATGAGGTGGCCAAAATATTGGAGTTTCAGGTTCAGCATCAGTCCTTGCAATGAACACCCAGGACTGAGCTCCTTGATGGACTGGTTGGATCTCCTTGCAGTCCAAGGGACTCTCAAGAGTCTTCTCCAACACCACAGTTCAAAAGCATCAAATCTTCGGTGCTCAGCCTTCTTCACAGTCCAACTCTCACATCCTTACATGACCACAGGAAAAACCATAGCCTTGACTAGACGGACCTGTGTTGGCAAAGTAATATCTCTGTTTTTGAATATGCTATCTAGGTTAGTCATAACTTTCCTTCCAAGGAGTAAGCGTCTTTTAATTTCATGACTGCAATCACCAGCTGCAGTGATTTTAAGCTGCATAGTCTATAATAATTTGTATGTCAGCCCTAGCAAGCTAATACAGTTTATTATGTCTGCTACGTGTTTTCTAAATCACTTCAGGCGTGTCTGACTCTCTTTGACCCCATAGACTGTATCCTGCCAGACTCCTCTGTCTGTGGGATTCTGTAATACTGGAGTGGGTTTCTGTGCCCTCCTCCAGGGGATCTTCCCAACCCAGGGATCAAACTTGAATCTCTTACGTCTAACTTGCATTGGCAGGCGAGTTCTTTACTACTAGTGCTTACTACGCGGAGAAGGCAATGGCACCCCACTCCCGTACTCTTGCCTGGCAAATCCCATGGACGGAGGAGCCTGGTGGGCTGCAGTCCATGGGGTCGCTAAGAGTCGGACACGACTGAGCGACTTCACTTTCACTTTTCACTTTCATACATTGGAGAAGGAAATGGCAACCCACTCCAGTGTNACAGATTTCTCAAGAGGCAGGTCAGGTGGTCTGTTAGTCCCATCTCTTTCAGAATTTTCCACAGCTTATTGTGATCTACACAGTCAAAGGCTTTGGCCTTTGACAGTCAATAAAGCAGAAATAGATGTTTTTCTGGAACTTTCTTGCTTTTTCAGTGATCCAGCGGATGTTGGCAATTTGATCTCTGGTCCTCTGCCTTGTCTAAAACCAGCTTGAACATCTGGAAGATCATGGTTCATGTATTTTTTACCCATCAGTTCAGTTCAGTTCAGTCGCTCAGTTGTGTCTGACTCTCTGCGCATAACAGTCTCTAAAACACATTACTAGTCTCACGGCCACCTAGAAGTTTTCTTATGTTTTTTTCCAGACATTTGGTGATATTTCATTTAAAAGTTAAGCCCATGATTCATTTTTAATAACTTTTTTGAAAGTTGTAAATTTTATTTTTGTATGGAGTGTCCAATGATTGGAAGCAACCACCACTTGTTGAAATGATAAAACATTTTTCATTTAATTGTCTTTTCTCCTTTGTCAAAGTTTAGTTGACTATATTTGTGTGGCTGTTGTGGATATTTTTCTGGACCTCTGTTCTGTTTCATTGATCTTTGTTCTTTCACTGATGCCATGTTGTTCTTACTGAAATACGTTTCAAGTCAGTCTTGAAATTAGCTTATGAGAGTTCTCCAATCTTTGTTTTATTATTTTAGTCTTGTATTGGCTAGATTAATTCTTTTGTTTTCAAGATAATCTATAGAATCAAGTAAATTTTCTCAAGTACATGATAGAATTTGCTGAAAATTTCAGCAATAAGAACTAAAAGGCTAAATTGTTTATCTTGCTGTCTATCTGTGGCTAATATATAATTCCTTGTCTGAGTGATTCAGCCATAAAACATGGAAACTTATGCCTTCTAACGGAATGAGGCAACCCCTCCCACAGTTGATCTCTGAGTTATGAAAAACTNGCAATAAGAACTAAAAGGCTAAATTGTTTATCTTGCTGTCTATCTGTGGCTAATATATAATTCCTTGTCTGAGTGATTCAGCCATAAAACATGGAAACTTATGCCTTCTAACGGAATGAGGCAACCCCTCCCACAGTTGATCTCTGAGTTATGAAAAACTAAAACAAAACAAAACAACAAAAAAAACCAGAAAGGACCAAGGTGCCAGTGTTTTTAGTGAAGAGTCCTTTCTTCTGCTGACAGAGGTGGCATTATTCACTGAAGTACTATCTTTTTCTGTAGCTGTTGAGGCATCCTTGATCACATCTGGAGAAGACCGAAAACCTAGGCAGTACCTTTCAATATTAATCTACATACAAATCACCAAAGGATGTTGTTGAAAAGTGTATTCTAATTCAATATGTCTGGAGTGTCCCATACTTTTGTCTCTCCAGCAAGCTCTCAAGTAATGCTGTTGCAATTCTATGAACCACGCTTTAGGTAGCAGAGAGAGAAAATTTTCCCAAACTTGAGCAAATACAAAGTGACTTGTTATTGATCATATAAAGATTGTTGGTCTTCATCCCTAGACTTTCTGATACACTAGTCCTGAGAGCAGTCCTTTGAATTTGAATTTTTTGGCAAATTCTTAGGTTGGATTGAGGCTGGAGATTGAGAAACCAGAATTTAGGAAAACACTGACCCAGAATTCTAACATGCAATCACTCCAAAATATTAAAAGAACCAGAATTCTAGCTTATTTGATGGGTTGGAAGAAAAAAATAAAATCTTCCTACAATTCACCACTTATTGACTCATCTGTTGGTCAGATGATTCAAAGTATGATTTATAAAACATAAAGAAATCAAGATGGAAAATAAAATAGATTCCATCTGGGGAGGGGGAGGGGAATGGCTAAATTCTTCCCCAACTGCCAATTGGCTATCCATACTTTCCAGTTGCTGTATCTTAATGCTTGAGTACTTCTCTTTGTCTTTCACATTTTATACACAACTATTCAGCAAATCCACTTGGCATTGCCTTCCAAATATATAGAGTTTAACCACTCACTATTGTGTCCACTGCTAATATCTTGAACTAAGCAACATGTTCTTTAATCTGATATTAACATAGCTGCTAATATGCCTCTTTGCTTTCCCTTATGTTCTCTCCACAATCTACTGTTCTCAACATCACCTAAGAGTGATCCATTTTAAACATCAAGCAGATCACATCACTGCTGTCTTCAAAATGTTCAGTGGCTTTTACCACACTCAGTAAATTCAATTCTTAGTGAGTCCTACAAGACCCCTCACCACCTGGTCCCTGTTACTTATCTAACCATCACCCTTCTACCCTCCCCTCTTGCTTATTCTGGTTCTCAAGCTACTCTGCTTGAGGCTTTAGGCTGCTCCTGCCTTAGGTCTTTGGTGTTTGCTTTTACTTGTGTGTGTTCTGTGTGTGATCAGTTGTGTCTGACTCTTTTTGACCCCATGGAATACAGCCCACCAAGCTCCTCTGTCCATGGAATTTTCCTGGTAAGAATATTGGAGTGAGTTGCCATTTCCTACTCTCGACCCAGGAATCAGACCCCAGTATCTCTGTCTCCTTCACTGGCAGGCAGATTCTTTACCACTGTGCCACTTGAGGACGCTTTACTTGCTTCTCCAAAATCCACAAGAGTTGCACCCTCACCTAATACAGGTCTTTGATCTAATATCACCTTTACAATCAGGCCTTTGTTGACTGCCCTGTAGTAGCAACTGGCTCTCTCTCCATACTTCTTTCCCTCTTTTAATTTATATGTCTGCTTCCCTGCTGGCTCACACAGTAAAGGATCTGCCTGCAAGGCAAGAGACCTGGGTTCAATCCCTGGGTTGAGAAGATCCACTGGAGGAGGGTCTAGCAACCCCCTCCAGTATTCTTGCCTGGAGAATCCCCACAGATAGAGGGGCCCTGGGGACTACAGTCCATGGGGTCACAAAGAGTCAGACATGACTAAGCATAGCACATAGCACTTAATATTATCTGTCATGAAATGTATTTTTCTTATTTCTTGTTTATAGTATCATAATGTAATATAAGTTGTAAGCAAGAATCTTTATGATGGGATGGAACTTTTTTGCTCAGTGCTGCTGTATGCCTAAAAGCTTGGGGAACACAGAGGTCCCTAAGAATGATGCACCTCTGGCCCCAATGAAGAAACAACAAAAAACCTTCAAAAAATAATAAAAATAATAATAACAGTAATAATAAAACCTAGGAGAGTACAAGTCAAAACAAAAATCCGAAGTATTACTTAATATCATTGAGAGTAATATATACATACATATATATTTATATGAAAGAAAAATCCAGAGTCTTACAAATGAATAATAAAAATTCAACGGGAAAGACTAGAGAACAAAATAATCAATAAACTCAGTATAAAAATACTGTACAATAAATAAATATATGAACTAGCAATAAAAAGAAAATTCTAGAATTTTATTATCAGACAAAATAGATTACCTACTAAGAATGAGAACCACATGGCCGTTTCTTTTAAACTGACTTTAAAGTAAATGGACCAATGTTTATGGATTCAGAAAGAGCTATATTTCTAGAAGACTGCATGTTTTCATAAGGAAAACAAAAAACAACTGAGGGAATCTCCCCACTTGTGGTGGAGACTCCTGGCTTGTCCCGTGGCATGGAGTTTCTATGTGGGTCCAGGATTGCTCAGTGATAACATGCTTCCCCACCACTCGGTTAGCTGAAGCCTATGACTAGGCTCTTGACGGTGAGATAGGAACAGATGTGAAATGGATGAGGTATGTGGTCTTAGATGTATATGTGTGCTTTGTTCATCACCTGCTATTCCTTAAACTTCTATCACTTGGAAAACTCTATGCACAGGTGTATTGCAAAGGAAACTAAGTCCCTGATCAACTTTGGGGAGCAGAGGTGACTTATAAATTAGGAGATTTCACATCAACACAATAAAGAAGAAAGTTGCCCCCAAAGAAGGGATTCTTGTTTCTTAGCTTAAATGTGCAGATATAGTTCCAGGCAAGATTAAGGGAAAAAAAAACAAAAACAAAAACACACATGAACATATATCTAATTATATTTCTGAAACCTGAGGAGAGAGAAAGAAAACTTTTAGTTTTTTAGTCTGTATTTTGAGAGTCTTTGTCATTATTAAGTACTATCTTTATCCAAATTAATGCATTACCCATTTGCCTTTCCCTATAAAGTTTACCTAATCGAGTATTCCATAGGAAGAAAGAGTAAGTTTTACTTCTTAATATACATTTCTAAGGTTGTAATGATGTTATATTTTATTATATTTTTTTTCTTTTCAATCATAATGTTATAATAAGAAACTGAAAAATCCATAATGCAGTGTGGAATGTTGAATCAAATAATTTAGTTGAATTGGTTTTTAAAATTAGAGAAAATAACCAAAAAAACCCCAATAATTTTTAGAATGCTTTTTTTTCCCCTAGAATTCTTTGCATAGACTGCTCATTCCCTCAGTCTGTCAGCCTGAAATGACTTTTTCTTCTTTTTCCTTTTGTTCTACAGATATTTTTCTCACCCTTCAAGACTCAATTTAAATATCACCTTGTCCCATAAAATTCTGCCCATACTTCATTATAACCTATGTAACACATGACTTTATCATAATCTGTCTAAATGTTGCCTTCTCCCTCTAGGCTGTGAAAACCTTGAAGACAAGAAATGTGTCCTGTGCTATTATTTAATGAAGAAACACTATTTATAATTATAATGACAAGAAAGAGATGAATTTGACTATGTGCTTTAAAAACAAGCCAAAATTAATAAGATAAAGAGTAGATGGAAACGTAAATCCTTATGGTTGTGTTCAAAACAACAATTTCCCAAGGACAGGAAGAGAAAGGGCCAACTTAACTACAGTTCATATAAAATGGCTTATGAGATTTTGTTAACTACTCAGCATGTGAGTCAACAATGTAACATGGCTGCCAAAACAAGCAATAAGCCCAATGAAAATGTTTCACTTTGCCAGACTCAATAAACATTATTTTGCTGTTCTGATGGTCTCTAATTAGGATAATTAAGAGCTGAAGTGTCAACATTGGCCCATCTACTAATTTCCTGATTGTTCATGGACTTTAGCAACTCCACATTTTTTTGCTCTGCATTCTAACACTCTGGTCATTTTATTCTGCATGAAAAAGATCTATGACTGACTCTTAGCTGCTTTGATACATGTATTAGACAATTTCTATCCATACAGATGATGTGATAAGACATGCAGTCTTAAGAACTATCAAGAGGTACTGAATATTTTGCTTTAATAGTAGTTCTATTTTCAGCCAGATGGTGGCTTTAATGATTTCTGATCAGCATTATATTTGATATAATAAGCAAAAAAAGTATAGACAGGTTACAACATTGTTTAAATAGAGTTTCATGGAAAATTAGATAATGAAAAGTCTTAGGGAATTTTCTATTTAAAAATATTTCATTATACTACTAGCATAGTCTCTTATGGAAATAAAGAATAATCTTTCCAACTTTGTTTTCCTCAAATTTCAGGTCAATGTCATCTCAAATCATGGTGTAAAGTGTCTCATCTCCTGACTGAGGCTCTGTGTGTACATGCTTTATTCACCTCAGCCCATATATGATTTGATGTTCCTCTTATCATTAAAAACACAAATCCATTATTTCACCTGATCTGTTTGTTGCCTTCATCTCAAATGTAACTGTCTTAGATCAAGTTCCTAAGAAGCAAAACCTGAGACAGGAATCTGAGTGCACATAATCCACTGAGGAAGAACTTTTCAAGAAAATTTTCAGAAAGGGGATAGACTAGATTAAGGAAGGGAAAGTGCCATGTAAGAATGTGGGTTTGGATCCAGTCTAATCTTTGTCTCACCTATTTGGTGGAAGGGAAATGTTCAGGAAACAAACAGCTCTGCTGCATTCTCCACATTTAAAGAAAGAGGTTCAGCATTTAAGACACCAAATCAGGAAGTCACTGGCTGTGTGGCTTTCCCCTGAGTTTGGGCAGGTGTGTATAACTTCTGCTGTAAGGTAACTACAATCAGGCAAGACAATTTTCCACAGAAGGAATGGTGTCTACTATTACGTAACAGCAAACCAAGCAGCTAAAAATGAACCATGAACACGAAATTAGAAAGGGGAGTCAGCTGGGACATTGTTCAGGCACAGCTTACCTAAAATTCTTTTGTCAAAATTTCTGAGACAATTGACAATAGGAAAGTTACTGGGAAAATTATGGCCTCTGGCATGGGTACTGCAGTTAGTACCAGGGTTGTAACTAACACCTTCACTTCATTTTTTTCTCCTCCTACCGCTTCCGGATTCCCCTCACTCTTGGATAAAACCTCTGCTGGACTAAAGACTGGCAAAATAGGTTGACTCAGACTCCAATTTTGCAGACTTTTGGTATCTGGGCCTCAGGTTATCATGTACTATCATATGCAGATGCTGCAATTGCTAATTTACAGGTAAAATTGTTCATGTGAGTGCCACCAGCTGCCTCACTTGTCATATGAATATCAAATGCATTTCTTCCTCTTTTATTTGCAAAAGCAACAGTCCTACCTTTCAATAAGAATCAGGGTCAATTATCTCTGACAGACTGTATACTGGCATATGAAGCCCTCTATCAGTCCTATATTCAGTTTTACTATATCCCTTGTTAGAAGGATCATTCTTCTGAGAATGAAGACCTCTGGACTCACAGAGGCTAGAGTTTCAAGGAAGAGATTCATGAATTCATCAAGTGAATGGCATAGGTAAGTGAGGTCTTATGGGCTGAAGACCCATATGTGTTACTCAAGAAGTGTTAAGACCCAGTGCTTCATAATGTGGCTGGATAAGGATAAGGACTTATTTCAAGATAAGGACTTTAATAAGGCAATTTTGATGCTATTGGGGGTGGGGGTGCTAATCTAATCTTACTAGCAGTTTTATAAAAGAGGAAATTTGGACCCTAAAAGAGATACTGAGGATGTGCATGCTCTAAGAAACACTTATTTGAGGACCTGGTAAGAAGTTGGCCACCTACAAGCCAAGGACAGAGATCTTAGAAGAAAGCAATCCCACTAGCACCTTTGTTTTGCATTTCTAGCATCGAGAACTGTGAAAAATAACTGTCCATTATTCAAGTCACCCAATTTAGGTGTTTGCTATGGCAGCCCTATCATGGGGCCACTTTTGCTTTTATAATTTGTGTTCCACATTCATATTCTGTCTATGGGGGCTACAATGACACATAATGCTTATATTTTAAGGATTATACCTCATTCTGAAGATTAGCCCTCTTTCTTGGCACTGTTTTATTTCTTCACCTTTTTTAGGTTAGTCTACTGTTCTTTAGAAAACATCTGAAAGATAATCTGATGGGTAGTGAGACCAGTGGATCTCATGGTTGGAAGCACACTACCATTTTAACTTCATTGTGAAGTAAGTTCCTTGGTGCAAGGTGACATGCTGTGATAAACCCTGTAAATGAGAAATAGCATTTATAGAATGGGAGAAGATCTGGAAAATATCTCCCCATAAAGCTATTAAACAGAACAAATTCTTCAATAACTGTCAGCTCTCCAAAGTAAAAAAAATACAACAAATTGTGAAATATTTAATTATTAAGAAAAATTACTAAAACTTATGCAAGAATAGTGGTGATCTATGGGGTTTTGGCATAAAACAGATCCTAACCCTGCTCCTAAACTATCAGAAATAGCTTTCTTGGAATTGAGAAAGCCATAGAAACTATCAATTTTATTGCCAGGCAGCACCAATTTGATTAGTAGCAGAGGACATAAAAACTCCATAACCACGATCATTGCTGAAAGCCTTATTGATCTTGCTGGTCATCAGTCCCTACCTGAATTTGTGATACTGGTTGGACCAAGCAACAGGTAAGATAACTCTAGGGGTTTATCCAGGAGATTCGGGAGAATGACACTGTCATAGTGGGCTTGATAAGCTACCACACATCGTAGGTGGTCTCAAAGGCTGTGTATATGTATTCACAAGGATACATAGAAACTTAGGAGAAACTGGAGAGGGCCTTATTATGTTCCTAGATGAACAGGAGACCATGTGCAAGTGCATAAAAGACCTGACAAGACCCAGCAAAAGGTAAAAGCTGGGACATATTTGTAAACTGCCTGAAATTTGAATGTACAACTTAATCTTTACACAAAAGAGTCACAAAGAGTGGAAATTTTACTGAATCAAGGTGTTTAAGCACTATCTCTAGCCAGTCATTTCTTAGCTACTTGGAGAAGGCAATAGCACACCACTCCAGTACTCTTGCTTGGAAAATCCCATGGACGGAAGAGCCTGGTAGGCTGCAGTCCATGGGGTCGCGAAGAGTGGCGACTTCACTTTGACTGAGCGACTTCACTTTGACTTTTCACTTTCTTGCACTGGAGAAGGAAATGGCAACCCACTCCAGTATTTTTGCCTAGAGAATCTCAGGGATGGGGGAGCCCGGTGGGCTGCCATCTATGGGGTCGCACAGAGTTGGACACTATTGAAGTGACTTAGCAACAGCAACAGCAAATTACACTAGTCCACATGTGATCACTAGGATCTCAATAATAATAAAAATAAACAGATACACTAAAATGGGAGATCATTGACTACACACTTCAGAACAGGCAAATTCAATAGAATTAGTTCAGGTAAGTGGATACAAATATAAACAAATAACAAGAAACTACAGATTCAGTAGGGAGGAGCACCAGAATCCAGAGTTGCATATTACTTAAAATGTTGAGCCTTCAACAACAGATTGTGAGGCATGTGAAGAAACAGGGGTATGTGACACATACATAAGAAAAAAAAGTCAATTTTAACTATTACTTATTCAAGTCCAGATATTAGACTTCACAAAGATGTCAGGAAAGCTACTATAATATATTCAGGGAACTAAAGGAAAGCATTTAAAGAATTAAATGGAAGTATAACAATGACTCATCAAAGAGTGAATATCAATAAAAAGAAATTTTAGAAAAGAAGCCAGTGGGAATTCTTGTATTAAAAGTACAAATATTGAAAAAAAATCACATTAACTCTAAAGAAATGAAAATAATTATAGGGAAATGATAAGAAAAAGTTTCTATCAATAATTTAGACTATTTAGATGAAACATAAAAATTGCTAGAAAGAACCAACTTCCAAAACTGACTCAAGAAGAAATTGAAAATCTGAATACATTTGTAACAAGTAAATAAATTAAGTTAGCAATTACAAATCTCACATGATAGAATTAGTTATTTTACAGAAGAAGCGGCAGAGAGCTTCCTTGTTCCTTCTGTTACTTGAATACATAACAAGAGGATAGTTATCTATGAACCAGGAAGTGGACTCTCACCAGACACCAGATCTGCTTGTTCCTTTTTCTTAGACTTCCCAGCCTCCAGAAGTATGAGAAATAAACTTGTGTTGTTTATAAGTCACCCAATCTATGGTATTCTGTGCTGAAGAGTTGAGTATGGCCAGGCAACCATTTGTTAAGAATATTAATGGGGGTGTGAATCACAGTCCTAAACAGCCATTTCAACAGAAGCCAGGTTCTGTTCTAACAGATAAGGGAAGAATGACCCCAAAGTGACTGGGACTACCATTTCAGTTTTAAAAAAGGAGGATGATTGCCTTTTTTTCAACAGGTAAGATGTGTTCTTCCCTAAGCCATAGGGGTGAGGCAGCTCAGGGTCTTGGTTGGCAATCCTTGCTCGAAAACTGAAGGAGAAAGATACCTAACCCATTTGGAACAGAATGGGAAACAATCTCCTCCAATCTCCTCCACTGTGTCCTACAAGCAGGACCTTGACCTGGATGGTAGGGCAGAACATCAAGCCAAAGAGGATTATTTAGGTGCCTTAAGATCTCATGTGGAGTTTGCCTTGTAGCTTGAACTTACTTGGGACCTGGTCCCCTTATTTCTTTCTTACATCCTCTTTTGGAATGAGAATGTCTATCATACGCCTGTCTGACTATTGTATTTTCAAAGCACACAACTTGTTTGATTTCATAGGTTCATAGCTGGAGAGCACTTTGCCTCAGGATGACCCCTACCTCGAGTCTCACACATTTGTGATTTGGATGATATTTCAGTGAGACTTTGGATTTTAGGCTTTAGAGTTCTTTGCAGGCTATTGGCATGCACTGAATGTGTTTTGCATGTGAGAATAACATAAATTTGATGGGGTGTACTAAATGTTATGTTTCTCTGAAATTCATGTGTTGAAATCCTACTTTCAGTCTAATTATATTAGGAAGTAGGGCTTTTAGGAGGTGATTAGATCATGAGAATGGAGCCCCATCCATGGATCCCCATGGATGGACTGCAAATATAAAAGAGATCCCAGAGAGCTTCCTTACTTCTTCCATGTAAGGCTATAATGAGAAGAGAACCATCAGCAAACCAGGAAGAAGGTCCTCACCAGACACTGAATCTGCTGGAACCTTAGTTTTGGACTTCCCAGCCTCAGAACTGTGAGATGAATTTCTGCTCTTTAGGAGATGCCCCGGAGAAGGCAATGGCACCCCACTCCAGTACTCTTGCCTGGAAAATCCCATGGACGGAGGAGCCTGGTGGGCTGCAGTCCATGGGGTCGCTGAGTCGGACACGACTGAGCGACTTCACTTTCACTTCTCACTTTCATGCATTGGAGAAGGAAATGGCAACCCACTCCAGTGTTCTTGCCTGGAGAATCCCAGGGACGGGGGAGCCTGGTGGGCTACCGTCTATGGGGTCACACAGAGTCGGACACGACTGAAGTGACTTAGCAGCAGCAGCAGNCTCTATTATTCCTTTATTACTTTGTTTCCAAAAGAAACAAATCTCATACAAGCTTTTTTTTTTTCCTTCTGATAACTACTGGCTAACCAAACCAATGCTACCTGTTCAGATTTTTATTTCTGTATCACCCAATTTCAAGGTACCAATGTTCATTACTTAATGAAGCTAGCTACCCTAGCATATGAATTCTTAAATTTGTGGCTTAATGCAATAAAAGTTTCATATTTGCTCACAATAAGTTCACTGTATGCAGTCCATTCATTCATAGGAACACAGACTGGAAGAGACTGCAGTTTCATCATATTTGGCAAACAACTAGCCTGTTTCTGCCAGTTTTCTCTCTGAAATGCAAAATTTTCCTCATTGAAATCCTTCTTATGAATCTCTTCTTACCTTGAGAATAAAATCCAGGCACCTTCACATAGGAGTACAGAGCTTCTTAAACGAACCTGCCTTTTAAATCTCTTTTTCCTTGTCATATAATGCTTCCTCTTTTTGGAGTTCTCCTCTCCTCCATTACTACCAGGCACTGTCATATTCATTGTACAGAATCCATATCAAATGCTCTTGAATGCTTCTCGAAAATCCACATCTAATGCATTCTAATCAATTCTTCTTTTTGAAATGTCTTGAAGTTGCTTGTGATTTTACATTTAAAATGATGCATTTTATAAATTTTTGTTTTTATTCATATATATATGTTTTTATTCTTATAAGTTTTCCTCAGTATCTAGCAGTGTGTAAAGTGAAAGAGGTAAAAAATATGTTTACTGAAATACATGACATGCTTAGCACTTTCTAATGAGACACATTATAACAATTATTACTCACTCTGCACTGAAAGTTTTCAAATTTCCAAGACCCATACACTAAAATGAGTATGATTCAGACTACTTAGTTTTATAAATAAAAATAAATAATGATTTGTCTTTTATCTGACCCCATGGTAATCTTTCTTAGAATTCAATGCCCTTTTATTAGGTTGTTTTTCTAAATAAAGAAGCTTCTTTGTTTTCTTGTTGCAATTTTCTTTCCTTTTCTGATAAATTGGAAAATTTAAACCTATCCATGGTAAAATAGATATTTGCATTTTGACATGATTTTGAAGCACATTTCTGTTTCTGTGTGCTACAGACAAATGACCTCAAGCTCAGAATAGGACGGGGTCACTGAGATTTGGCTGTGTTCAAATATAATTTGATTTTAGAAATACACTTATCTGGCTTCTTCTCTGTGTAAAGAAATATGCTACACTTTTAGAGGGATGGAATTGAATAAGGTATATCATCTTCTGCCTTCACACAGCTGCAGTGGAGGCCATGTTGAATTAGAGGCTTATCAAGCATGATTGGCATTGATGGCTGGTATTTCCAGAGATGACTTTCTGAGGTTCATGTTTTTAATTTTCCACCTCCAAAATATTAATTGCTTGAATTTACATTACTTAGTTCGATGCTATACAGCAAAGAGACTTCTTTAAAGCCTTCGTTCTGAGATTGAGTTTCTTGGTTTTTGTCCTCAAATTAGTGTCAATAAAACCAAAACAAATACTGAATGGACAATACTGTGGTCCTAGTCTCTGAAGTGCCCATGACTGATAGTTGGTGGTAGAAGAAAGGTGTATTTTGCATTCAAGGGTCCTGACTTTTCTTAGCCAACTATGTGGTGTCTGAGGGACTCAGTCTCTGAGCCTGTATTATATATATCTTGAATATCAAATGAACAGTGATACTCAATATTTCTTTAAAAAATTTTTAAATATGACATTAAACTTATAAAGGAAAACTGAGTGATTATTAAATCAATTAATCAAAAATCAATTATTTAATAGATATTCTTTGTTCAGGAAAACGAAGCTTATTTTCTCTGTTACACAAAAATCACAATGAATTAATGTTGATAGTACTTAATATATATGTTCTTCTTTGCATTTTCCAATGTATTTCAACCTTCATTTTATGCTATTTAGTCATTGCACCAGTGTTTTCTCCTTATGGGTAAGTAAACACATATTTAAGGATTTTTTTAAATCATAGAGACAGCAAATTGTAGTATAAGGAATCAAACTCACATCTTCTGATTTCAAGGCTTCAATATTTAAACAAAACAAAACAAACAAAGGACTTCAAAAGCCAACACCAGGAAGAGACTGATACTTTCATTCCCTGAGGCTTCGAGGATGAAGCCGAAGTCCTGCCAATTCTAACTGTCTCATTTATTCAAAGAGATAGAATAGAAAGCTCAGAAATCTTTGGGGACCCACTCTAAAGGCACCAGATTTGGCACTAGAAGCATCCCTAAAGCACAGATTGGAGCAGGAGCAAGGAAAAGGAAGCATTTTCACTGTGCCACTTGTATTTTAAGGCCTTTTTCATTATGATTTTATTAAAGTGTTTTCAGTAACTTCTAGGATCAGGACAAACTCAAGCACAGAGGCCTGTGGGATGGGGGTTATGGCAAGTTGAAGTTTGGCCTATGGACACCAAAGCATCTTCCTGGGTTATAAAAATAATAAAAACAAGTCAGATGAGGCATTTGAGGATAGTAAATCTGAAGTCTGTAACTCTGCCAAAAAAGGCAATAGAAACAGCTACATCTCTCCCAACTCTTCTGTTTGCCTTGTTGTTGCCAAATTCACCAGTGTAATGTCCATTAAAATAACATCTTTGGGAAAATAGCACAGTGACAGTGTTGTCTATGAGAGCAAGGAAAACAAAAAGGAGAAAATGACTGTGTGACAATTTCTAACTGAGTAACTATGGGAAATCAAAACTTCTAAGAGAAAAATAAATCCATTAGTAGAAGAGGAGTAAAAGAAAGAATAACTATCTCAAATCAAAACAAATTTAATCCTTGCATTTAACCACAGTTCAAAGACAAACAATAAAATGGATCACCATTTCTTTGATGCATGATTCTGTTAATTTCTTCATTCTTCAAAACAATAATACAGAAACTGTTGTGCATTAATGTGTGATGAGAATTCTCACTAACGACCTAATAGGCTCTCAATTGGACAGCCTCTGATTTTCCAAAATTTGGTCATATAATTATTATATGCTGCTGAAGTCCTGTCTTACCTCTTTAGCTAATTATTTCCTGAAAAAGCAAGGAAAGGAAGTTTAGGTTAGCAACTCATAATAGCACTAATGACAATTTGCTCTTTTTTTTTTTTTTCCAACTTTTTATTTTGTGTTGGGTATAGCCAATTAACAATGTTGCTATCAGTTCAGTTCAGTCGCTCAGTCATGTCTGAATCTTTGTGACCCCATGAACCGCAGCAAGCCAGGCCTCCCTGTCCATCACCAAATCCTGGAGTTTACCCAAACATGTCCATTGAGTTGGTGATGCCATCTAACCATTTCATCCTCTGTTTCAGTGAATAGCAAAGGGACTCAGCCATACATATACACGGATGCACTTTCCTCCAGAACCCTGTTCCCATCCAGGCTGCCACATAACATTGAACAGAGTGCTACTTTTTCTTTTTAAATTGAAATATAGTTGATTTATAATTTTTTTATTTCTTAATTAACTAACTTTAATTGGAGGATAATTACTTTACAATATTGTGATGGTTTTTGCCATAATTTACTCTTTTATCTGCTCTCACATTCCTCAGAGCCACCAATCTTTCTTATTCCCCAAGTCTGAAGTTTTCCTTCCACAGTAACCCTGCTGTGACAAGCCTTGATGTGTGCCTCTGACCCTCTATTCTCCTTTGCAAAATACACCTTGCATTTGAACAGTTTAAGTTTTTGCAAACAGTTTCTACCTAAATTCCATTTTTCATACTACATTCAAATTATCCACTATTGTTCACACTAATAACTGCCCTCCTGTGACTAGATATTGACATATTCCAGAGATCTGTTTTTTTTCTCAGCCTTAACCTTCCACAGGGTGACCCTTCTAGATAAGCCTTATTTCTGATCCCCTATTATTCAGGTGATGGATGGGTGTATTTTCCTTGCCAGGTAAAATAGTACATGTGATGGTTAATTTAATGTGTCAGCTTGACACAACTATAAGATACCTAGATATTTGGTCAAAATTTATTCTGGGTATTTCTGGGTGTTTTGGATGAGATTAACATTTAAATTGTGAGCTTTTAGTAAAGAAGCATGTACTTTAAATGTGGGTGGGTCTCATCCAATTGACTGAAGGCCTGAAGAACAGAGATACAATCTCCCCTAAGAAAGAATTATCCAGCTGACTGTCTTTGAAGTTACTTCATCTGCAGCATCAATTCTTCCTGGACGGCCTTCAGACTTATTTTAGAACTTCAAGAGGGCTGGGTCTCCAACTTGCTTAAGGTTTTGGACTTGGCAGTCTCCATAATCATCTAAGAAATTTCCTTAATAAATCTTTCCCCATATATATAGACATCCAAAATATCCTGGATTTTTTTTTTTTTGGACAACTTTGACTGATACAATACCATTTACTTAGCAATTTACTCATATTCATTAAAGAATAATTTTATAATGTTATGGAGAAGTCTTATAAATTAAACCTACCTACACCCATTTATTTTAATGTTCATTCTCCTATGGGAATTTAATCTTGGTGCATAGTAATATATTTTTATGACATTGTCACATTTCTTGACAAAGTTTATTATATCCATTAAAAGAAATTTATTAAACTTTTCAAAAATGTTAATTTTAACTTTTTAAATTAAAAAAACTGACAATACACCTGAATATAAATATAACTTATACTAATAATAAACATATAACATTATATAATAATAATAAACATCAATTTAGTTCAGTTCAGTCACTCAGTTGTGTCAAACTCTTTGTGACCCCATGAACTGCAGTACGCCAGGCCTCCCTGTCCACAACCAACTCCCGGAGTTCACCCCAACTCATATCCATCTGTCAGTGATGCCATTCAGCCATTTCATCCTCTGTCGTCCCCTTCTCCACCTACCCCCATTCCCTCCCAGCATCAGAGACTTTTCCAATCAGTCAACTCTTCACATGAGGTGACCAAAGTATTGGAGCTTCAGCTTTAGCATCATTCCTTCCAAAGAACATCCAGGACTGATTTCCTTCAGAATGGACTGGTTGGATCTCCGTGCAATCCAAGGGACTCTCAAGAGTCTTCTCCAACACCACAGTTCAAAAGCATCAATTCTTAGGTGCTCAGCCTTCTTCACAGTCCAACTCTCACATCCATACATGGCCACAGGAAAAACCATAGCCTTGACTAGATGGACCTTTGTCGGCAAAGTAATGTCTCTGCTTTTCAATATGCTATCTAGGCTGGTCATAACTTTCCTTCCAAGGAGTAAGTGTCTTTTAATTTCATGGCTGCAATCACCATCTGCAGTGATTTTGGAGCCCCCCCAAAATAAAGTCTGTCATTGTTTCCACTGTTTCCCCGTCTGTTTCCCATGAAGTGATGGAACCAGATGTCATGATCTTCGTTTTCTGAATGTTGAGCTTTAAGCCAGCTTTTTCACTCTCCTCTTTCACTTCATCAAGAGGCTTTTTAGTTCCACTTCACTTTCTGCCATAAGGGTGATGTCATCTGCATATCTGAGGTTATTGATATTTCTCCCAGCAATCTTGATTCCAGCTTGGGCTTCTTCCAGCACAACGTTTCTCATGATGTACTCTGCATGGAAGTTAAATAAGCAGGGTGACAATATACAGCCTTGACGGACTCCTTTTCCTATTTGGAACCAGTTTGTTGTTCCATGTCCAGTTCTAACTGTTGCTTCCTGACCTGCATATAGGTTTCTCAAGAGGCAGGTCAGGTGGTCTGTTAGTCCCATCTCTTTCAGAATTTTCCAGTTTATTGTGATCCACAGAGTCAAAGACTTTGGCATAGTCAGTAAAGCAGAAAGAGATGTTTTTCTGGAACTCCCTTGCTTTTTCAATGATCCAGTGGATGCTGACAATTTGATCTCTGGTCCCTCTGCCTTTTCTAAAACCAGCTTGAACATCTGGAAGTTCATGGTTCGCGTATTGCTGAAGCCTAGTTTGAGAATTTTGAGCATTATTTTAGTAGCATGAGAGATGAATACAATTGTGTGGTAATGTGAGCATTCTTTGGCATTGCCTTTCTTTGGGATTGGAATGAAAACTGACCTTTTCTAGTTCTGTGGCCACTGCTGAGTTTTCCAAATTTGCTGGCATATTCAGAGCAGCACTTTCACAGCATCATCTTCCAGGATTTGAAATAGCTCAACTGGAATTCCATCACCTCCACTAGCTTTGTTCATAGTGATGCCTTCTAAGGCCTACTTGACTTCACATTCCAAGATGTCTGGCTCTAGGTGAGTGATCACACCATCGTGATTATCTGGGTTGTGAAGATCTTTTTTGTACAGTTCTTCTGTGTATTCTTGCCACCTCTTCTTAATATCTTCTGCTTCTTTTAGGTCCATAAAATTTCTGTCCTTTATCGAGCCCATTTTTGCATGACATGTTCCCTGGGTATCTCTAATTTTCTTGAGATCTCTAGTCTTTCCCATTCTGTTGTTTTCCTCTATTTCTTTGCTTAGATTGGTGAGGAAGGCTTTCTTCTCTCCTTGCTATTCTTTGGAACTCTGCATTCAGATGCTTATATCTTTCCTTTTCTCCTTTGCTTTTTGCTTCTCTTCTTTTCACAGCTATTTGTAAGGCCTCCCCAGACAGCCATTTTTCATTTTGCATTTCTTTTCCATGGGGATGGTCTTGATCCCTGTCTCCTGTACAATGTCACAAATCTCCATCCATAGTTCATCAGGCACTCTATCTATCAGATCTATTTCTCACTTAAATCTATTTCTCACTTCCACTGTATAATCATAGGGATTTGATTAAGTCATACTTGAATGGTCTAGTGATTTTCCCTACTTTCTTCAACTTACGTCTGAATTTAGCAATAAGAAGTTCATGATCTGAGCCACAGTCAGCTTCCAGTCTTGTTTTTCTGACTGTATAGAGTTTCTCCATCTTTGGCTGCAAAGAATATAATCAATTTGATTTTGGTGTTGACCATCTGGTGATGTCCATGTGTGTGAAGTCTTCTCTTGTGTTGTTGGAAGAGGGTGTTTGCTATGACCAGTGCATTCTTTTGGCAAAACTCTTAGCCTTTGCCTGGCTTCATTCTGTATTCCAAAGTGAAATTTGCCTGTTACCTCAGGTGTTTCTTGACTTCCTACTTTTGCATTCCAGTCCCCTATAATGAAAAGGGCATCTTTTTTGGGTGTTAGTTCTAAAAGGTCTTGTAAGTCTTCATAGAACCTTTCAACTTCAGCTTCTTCAGCATTACTCGTTGGGGCATAGACTTGGATTACTGTGATACTGAATGATTTGCCTTGGAAACGAACAGAGATCATTCTGTCGTTTTTGAGATTGCATCCAAGTACTGTATTTTGGACTCTTTTTTTGACCATGATGGTTATTCCATTTCTTCTAAGGGATTCCTGCCCACAGTAGTAGATATAATGGTCATCTGAGTTAAATTCACCCATTCCAGTTCATTTTAGTTCTCTGATTCCTAGAATGTTGATGTTCACTCTTGCCATCTCCTGTTTGACCACTTCCAATTTGCCTTGATTCATGGACCTAACATTCCAGGTTCCTATGCAATATTGCTCTTTACAGCATTGGACCTTGCTTCTATCACCAGTCACATCCACAGCTGGGTACTGTTTTTGCTTTGGCTCCATCCCTTCATTCTTTCTGAAGTTATTTCTCCACTCATATCCAGTAGCATATTGGGCACCTACTGATCTGGGGATTTCCTCTTTCAGTATCCTGTCATTTTGCCTTTTCATACTGTTCATGGGGTTCTCAAGGCAAGAATACTGAAGTGGTTTGCCATTCCCTTCTCCAGTGGACCACATTCTGTCAGACCTCTCCACCATAACCTGCTTGTCTTGGTTGGCCTAACATGGCATGGCTTAGTTTCATTGAGTTAGACAAGGCTGTGGTCCTAGTGTGATTAGATTGACTAGTTTTCTGTGATTATGGTTTCATTGTGTCTGCCCTCTGATGCCCTCTTGCAACACTTACCATCTTACTTGGGTTTCTTTTACCTTGGACATGGGGTATCTCTTCAAGGCTGCTCCAGCAAAGCGCAGCCACTGCTCCTTACCTTTTATGATGGGTATCTCCTCACAGCTGCCCCTCCTGACTTTGAACACAGAGTAGCTCCTTTTGATCCCCCTGCGCCTGTGCAGCCAACGCTCCTTGGACATGGGGTTGTTCCTCTTGGCCACTGCCCCATTGCTACTACCGATTGGATGGTTTAGTGAAGCCCTCGGATAATCCAATAAGTAGAATTAATAGGTGAAAATTTGTGAGCATTATTAATTACTTTCTGAAAACTGTTTTATTGTATGCTTGTGATTAGAGATGGCCCAACTGATAATGGTTTAATTTAGGATTTTCACTTTTCAATGGTGTGAAAGTATTAGATGAGCTTCTCAGGTGTCTCAGTGGGTATAGAATCTGCCTGTAATGCAGGAGATGCAGTAGTTGAGGGTTGACTTCCCAGGTTGGGCAGATTCCCTGAAGGAGGGCATGCCAACCACTCCAGTATTCATGCCTGGAGAATCTCATAAACAGAGAAGCCTGGTGGGCTACAGTCATTGGGTCACAAAGAGTCAGACACAACTGAAGCAACTGAGCACATGTGGATGCGTGAAGGTAATAGGCATCCAGTGGAAACCATATTTCAAATTCTGAATTTTGACATTTTCTTAGGGTAATGATGGGCAGTACTATGTATACTCTTTTGTGATGCTGAGCAGCTGCTGTGAGCCCTAGCTCTTCAAGTCATCCAAGTGATCCTGAGGGTAAACAACCAATGCATTTATTAACACAAGCATTCTTGACTCACACAGCCATAGTTTTTCATTTTCAATACAACATTCATCAAATTACATGAGATTTTCAACTTTGCCATAAAATAGGCTTTGTGTTAGATGATCTTGCCTAATTGTAGGCTAACATAAATGTTCTGAGCACCTTTAACATAGTCTGGGCTAAGCTATGATGTTCAGTGGCTTAGGTGTATTAAATGCAATTTAAATTATGATGTTTTCAACTTCTTGGGTTGATATATTGTAACTATATTGAGGAAGATTGTATATACAACACTTGCTGTTGTTGTTCACTAGCTAAGCTGTGTCCTCCTCTTCGCAACCCCATGAACTGCAGCATTCCATGCTTTCCTGTCCTTCACTATCACTTGGAGTTTTCTCAGACTCATGTCTATTGGGTTGGTGATGCCATCCAACCATCTCATCCTCTGTTGCCCACTTTTCCTCCTGCCCTCAATCTTTTCCAGCCTCAGAGTCTTTTCCAATGAATTGGCTCTTTGCATCAGGTGGCCAAAGTATTGAAGCTTCAGCTTTAGCATCATTTCCTCTAAAGAATATTCAGGGTTGATCTCTTTAGGACTGACAGGTTTGATCTCCTTGCAGTCCAAGGGACTCTCAAGAGTTCTCCCCAGCACCACAAGCTTTCTTTATAGTTCAACTCTCACACTGATACAGGACTACTGGAAAAACACTATACAACACTAGCAACAAGATAAAAATATTTGTGTCACAGACAACACTAATATATATAATATACCATTATTTCAAATTTTATTATAAATTTAAATTTTTTCCATTATATTAGGGAACATTGAATTTTGTCACAAATAAGATAAAGCAAATTCATAATTATTGATATATCCTATTACTCTCTACTTTTGCCAGATAGAAAAACTCTAACTCACTCATTTCATTGATTTTCTCTTCTACAAATAAGAATTACATATATTTTATAGTCTACATATGTTGATATAGTATATACTGTGAAATGGTTACTACAATCAATTTAATAACAAATTTATTACTTCAATTATTACTCCCCCTTTCTTTTTGTGGTAGGATAAATTGAGATTCTACTGCTGGCAAATTTCAAACATAACATATTATTATTAACTGCAGTTATCATGCTGTACTTTAGTCTCCAGAATTCATTAATCATATAACTGAAATTTGTGCCTAATAACCAACATCTCCCCCTCTACCCCCAATCCTCAACTCCTAGTAACTATTACTCTACCTTCTGTTAACGAGTTCAATTTCTTTATGTTTTGATTCTACATGTAAATGAGATTATACAGTATTTGTTTTTCTATGTCTAGCTTATTTCATTATATACACACCATATTTTCTTAATTGATTTACCTGTTGGTGGGCAGATAATGAGAATAATGTTCTGATAAACAATGGAGGACAAATGCTTCTTCCAGATAATGATTTTATTTCCTTTGGATACACACCCAGAAGGAAGATTGCTGAATCATATGGTAGTTCTATTTTTAAATTTTTGAGGAACCCCCAGACTTTTTTCTGTAGGGACTGTGCATTTACATTCCCATCAACAGTGCACAAAGGCTCTGTTTGCTCCAAACCTTGCCAGCATTCATGATCTTTTGACTTTTTGATAACAGTCATTCTGAGAGGTGTGAGGTGATATCTCATGGGGTTTTGATTTGCATTTCCCTGAAATTTAGTAGTGCTGATCATCTCTTCAGATACCTGTGGGCCATTTGCATGTCTTCTTTGGAAAAAAATGTATGTTCAAGTCATTTAAAGATTTATTAATTGGGTATTTAATTTTTGCAATTATGTCATATGAGTTTCTTATACATTTTGGATATGAATCCCTTATCAGATATATAATTTGCAAATATTTTCTCTCATTTTATAGATTGATTTTTTTAGCTTGTCTCTTTTGCTGTGCAGAAGGTGTTTAATTTGATTTTAACCCATTTCTTTATTTTCACTTCTATTTTTTGATGCTAAATTTAAAAAAAAAAAAAGAATTGTCAGGGTAAGTGTCAAGGAATATTATGGTTTCAGAGTATCAAACATTTTTTTTTTTTAAGATGTGTATAAGAGACAGCTATTGTGATATGTGATATTTTCTACATCCTTGATTAAATTTATTCCTAAATAAATAAATACTTTATTTTTAGTGTATAGTTTGTTGTAGTAATAATTTTTTGTTAGTATATAGAAATGCAACATATTTTTGTAGTTTGGTTCTTTATTCTGACATTTTACTGAATCTGTTTATTAACATTGACTGTATTTTAGTAGAATCTTTAGGATTTTCTGTTATGAGATCAAGTCATCTTCAGACAATTAAAATTTTCCATTTAAGATGGACTTATGCTTTTTCCTTGCCTAGCTGCTCTGGTTAGGGATTGAAGTACTATGTTAAATAGAAGTGATAAGAGTGAACACTGTCTTCTTCCTAATCTTAAAAGAAAAACTATACTTTTCACCATAGAGTATTATAATAGTTGTAATCTTGTCATAAATGATCTTTCAAATGTGGAGGTGCCTTCTTTCTATACTTTGTTGAGAATATTTTTCATAAAAAATGTTGAATTTTGTCAATTGTTTTCTGTATCTCCTGTGATGATCATATAATTTTTACTGTTGGTTTGAATATGTTATATCTTCTTTGCATCCTAGGGATAAGTAAAACTTGATCATGATATAGGATGATTTTAATGTGGTGCTGTAATCAGTTTGCTATTTTGCTGAGGATTTTTTCATCTATCTTAGTGAAAGATGTTGACATACTTTTCTTATCATGATAATCTGCTGATATTCTTATGGGGGTTCCCTTGTATATGATCAGTTTCTTTTCTCTTGCTGCTTTGTAATTTCTCTTTGTCTTTGATTTTTGACAATTTTATTATAATGTGTTTTGACAAAGTTCTCTTTGGGCTGAATTTATTTGGGGATTTGTGAATTTCTTATAACTGAATGCCCATATCTCTGCCCAGATTTAGGAGGTTTCTGGTCATTATTCTTTTTTTCTGTTTTTTAAATTAATTGGAGGCTAATTAGTGTACAATATTGTAGTGGTTTTTACTATACATTGATATGAATCAGCCATGGGTGTACATGTGTCCTCGATCCTGAACCCCCTTCCCACCTCCTTTCCCATCCCATCCCTCAGGATTGTCCCAGTGCCCCGGCCCTGAGTGCCTTGTCTCATGCATCGAACCTGGACTGGCGATCTATTTCACATATGGTAATATACAGGTTTCAATGCTATTCTCTCAAATCATCCCACCCTTGCCTTCTCCCACAGAGTCCAAAAGTCTGTTTCTCTTTTGCTATCTCGTATATAGGGTCATCATTACCATCTTTCTAAATTCTATATATATGCATTAATATACTGCATTGGTGTTTTTCTTTCTGACTTGCTTCACACTGTATAACAGGCTCCAGTTTCACCCACTTAATTAGAACTGATTCAAATGCATTCTTTTTAATAGCTGAGTAATATTTCATTGTGTATATTAAGTACCACAGCTCATCCATTCGTCTGCCGACGGACATGTAGGTTGCTTCCGTGTCTGAGCTATTGTAAACAGTGCTGCGATGAACACTGGGGTTCATGTGTCTCTTTAAATTCTGGTTTCCTTGGTGTGTATGCTCAGTAGTAGGATTGCTGGGTCATATGGAAGTTCTATTTTCAGGTTTTTAAGGAATCTCCACACTGTTTTCCATAGTGGCTGTACTAGTTTGTATTCCCACCATCATTGTAAGAGGGTTCCCTTTTCTCTGCACCCTCTCCGGCATTTATTGTTTGCGAATTTTTTGATAGTAGACATTCTGACTGGCATGAGATGATACCTCATTGTGGTTTTGATTTGCATTTCTCTGATAATGATGTTGCGCCTATTTTCATGTGTTTGTTAGCTATCTGTATGTCTTCTTTGGAGAAATGTCTGTTTAGTTCTTTGGCCCATTTTTTGATTGGGTCGTTTATTTTTCTGATATTGAGCTGCCTGAGCTGCTTATATTTTTGAGATTAATTCTTTTTCAGTTGTTTCATTTGCTATTATTTTCTCCCATTCTGAAGGCTGTCTTTTCACCCTGCTTATAGTTTCCTTCATTGTACAAAAGCTTTTCAGTTTAATTAGGTCCAATTTGTTTATTTTTGCTTTTATTTCCTTTACTCTGGGAGGTGGGTCATAGAGCATCCTGCTGTAATTTATGCCAGAGAGTGTTTTGCCTGCTTTCCTCTAGGAGTTTTATAGTTTCTGGTATTATGTTTAGATCTTTAATCCATTTTGAGTTTATTTTTGTGTATGGTATTAGAAAGTGTTGTAGTTTCTTTTTTTTTTTTTTAAATTTTTACTTTATTTTACTTTACAATACCGTATTGGTTTTGCCATACATTGACATGAATCCACCATGGGTGTATATGAGATCCCAATCATGAATCCCCCTCCCACATCCCACCCCATTTCCTCTCTCTGGATCATCCCCGTGTACCAGCCCCTAGCATCCTGTATCCTGTATCGAACATAGGCTGGTGCTTCATTCTTACATGATAGTATACATGTTTCAATGCCATTCTCCCAAATCATCCCACCCTCGTTTCTTGACTTTTTCTTTCTTCTAGGACTCCCATAATGCATATATTTCTCACTTGAATGTATCTAACTCCTTTTTTGTTGTTTTTATTTTTTTGCTCTAACAATTTCAAACGAACTGTTTTTGAGTTCGCAGAATTTTTCTACAAGTCAATCAACTCTGATTTTGACAATCTCTATTGAATTTTTCTTTATATTTATTGTATTTTTTAGCTCCACAATTTCTTTTTGGTTCTTTTTAAATTTTTATAATATCTATATCTCTGATAGAATTCTCATTTTGTTTCTGATTGTTTTTCTGACATTGTTGAGTTATCCATGTTCACAAACTCTCTGAGCTTCCTTAAAACAATTATTCTATAAATTGTCAGCAATTCACAAAAAAAAATCCTTTGATAGTGTTGTGTTTCCTTGATTTTTATGTTTCCTGTCTCTTTAGGTTAAACTCTACATTTGATGCAAAAGTCACCTCTTCCAAGCTTTACATTCTGGTTTCAGTGTGAAAATATCTTTATCTACAGGTGGGAGTGCAGCATCAGCTGGACAGGGTGTGACAGTTCGGGCTCCAGGGAGGATACAGCTGTGTAATCTTTGTCCAGGTACATGATAGCTCTGTGTAGCTATCATGAGCTCAACATTGCTGGAGATCACAAAGGTCCTTGACAGCCACGACTGAAAATGTCTGTTGGAAAAGCTGTTAGGTCTTCAGTGGTAAAGACTGCTGCTGTCTTCCTGACATCTTTTTCTTCCAGAGACACAGTCATGGTTAAGGGTCTTCCTCCTGGATCCTGCTTGCAGGTGAATTTGCAGTGGTATCTGTGTCTGATATTTAGGCACCTGTGGAATGGCCATGGAGCTGATATTTAAAATGTGAATGCCCTTGGTGCAGCCGTGGAGCTGGGATTCAGAATGTGGACACACACAGAACTACACTCCAGGGTCCACAAGCATTCTCACTGAAGCAGTGGCTCTGGTACTAGGCATGGGTGTTCACAGAACAGTCATGGAAGTCTGGACTATGTGCAGAGTTGTGGATGTGCTGACCCTGGTCCTTGGATGTAGCAACAATAACTTCTTTGAGAGGAGAGTGGTGCAGCCATGTCTCCTTCTTTAGGGGTGGGTAGTGATGTTGACTATTGATTATTTAAGTGGTGAAAACTGCTGGTGTCCTCTGCAAATGAGCTGATGGAGTTCACACTGATGAACACTGTAGGATCCTCTGCTGTGAAAGCTGTGGGGAGTCTATGGCTGCCATCTGTCATGAGGATTGTTGAGGTGCTCAGAGGTAAAGGCTGCCAGGGTCCTTTACACAATAGGCCACTGGAAACCATGGTGGTACCTTCCGCCTGGCTGATCCTGGCAGCCCCTGCCCTTTTTCTTTATTTTTATCTGTCACCAGACATTTCAACCATACCAGTCACCCAACAATCCTTTGTATGAGGTTGTTATTTATTTTTGACTCCTCTGTGTTGCTGTAGAGGATAAATGGACTCTTGAGCTCTCCTAAGGCTATGTTTGTGGATTGCTATCTAATTCACTTTTATAAGGAGAGAAAAATTGGTATCACCTACTCCCTTATCTCAACTACAAAATTCTTTTTATAGATTTATAAAAACAAAATGCATTAAAAACATTATCAAAAATATTACCCAATATCATAATACTCAGAAGTCTTTGTTTTTATATTTAAATGTTATCTTATCTATAACTTAAAATAGGCATTTGAAGTTAGATACAACTCCAAGCTTTTATGATCCTAGACAGTTTTGCTAAATGTTTTTTTTTAACTCCTGATAAATTATTACAATTTTTCATCTGAGCAATATTTTGCTTGTATTTGATAAATGTAATGTAGTGATGTGATTGGCTATTTGATAAATATCCCTTTCTCCAGGGTTCATTTTTCTTATTTAAAAGTATTCTTAATTTTTTTGTTTATTTCCAAGTAACAAGATTTTTATTTGCTTCTAATATTTATTATTATTTCTAATTTTGTTGTCAATTAATTATCTCAATTGATATTTGATTAATTTTTAACTGTTCAATGAATGCTTTATACTCTTAATACTAACATCAGTGTCAAAATAAAACTAAAACTAAAAGTGAAATTAAAAAAAGAAGACAAGACTGATTTAATTATATGTGTATGAATAACATAAACACATGTGTACTTGCTAAATCACTTCTGTCATGTCTGACTCTGTGACCCCATCAACTGTAGCCTGCTAGGCTCCTCTATCCATGGGATTCTCCAAGCAAGAATACTGGAGTGGGTTGCCATTTCCTTCTCCAGGGGATCTTCCCAACCCAGGGATCAAGCCTGTGTCTCTTATGTCTCCTGCACGGGCAGGTAGGTTCTTTACCAATAGCGCCACCTGGCAAGCCCAACATAGAGAAACATCAAATGTGAAACATGTAACAATATTTGGACAGAAATAAGGTACTAATAATAGGCATTAATAATCTTACTTCACAATAAAAGCCCATGAAACAATAAGGGAATAAAAAATAAATAACGGTGAGGAAGGTGTAAATGATATAACCATGCAACCAGTAGTGATAACTCATCAAGAGTTTCCACGTTTTGTAAAATAATTTCTTAGCTATTTGTTATTTGATAACTGTAAACACATATAACACTGTAAATACAATGCCATGCAGGTGTATAATTGATGATTCCCAAGTGGTTCAGTGGTAAAGAATCCACCCATCAATGCAGGAGATGCAAGACATGTGCATTCGATCCCTGGGTCAGGAAGACACCTTGGAGAAGGAAATGGCAACCCACTCCATTATTGTGGCCTGGGGAATCTCATAGACAGAGGAGCCTGCTAGGCTACAGTCCATGGGGTTGCAAAATAACTTGGTGACTAAATAACAACCATTAACAACTTTAAAAAATTAATGTAGAGTTTATCTTTGTCAAGCAAAGATAAATGATATGCTGATATACTGCTTCAGCAAAAATTCAAACAAAGACCATTTCTGGGAGAATTAGGACACCAAATAGTAAATAGTTACATAATATAGCCTTAGAACATGATGATATAATGTAGACTTAGAGGATGATTGTGCAGAATTGATATATACTTAGAACTTTCCACAGTGGTAAGTATATAGTGCACCATTCCTATCTTGTATACATCACCATATGACAGTTTATTAGTAGAAGGTTTAATAATATAGTCACAAGGAAGGACACTGGGTAAACCATGCATTGTCTTTTTCAGTATTATATTTGTTTTCCAAATACAAGGCTCTACATAAAAATGATCAAAGCCATTTATTTGGGGGAATTAAATTCAAAATTTAGTGAAGATGAGGTGATTAAAAGTAATACATCAAAAATTTGAAACAAATATGAATGAGTAAATATTTTTTATAATTAAAATGGGTTATTTTATACTCTATTTTAATTATATTTTATTTATTTTTATTTATTAACTTCATTAATAAATTTTAGCCAATTTATAAATAATTTTTCAT